>JARACY010002195.1:0-45709 GCA_029255725.1 Scrobipalpa atriplicella | reverse complement strand
AAAACAAGCTAAGTTTATTTAATCGACAAATTATTATTATGTTTTTCGATAGCCTCGAAAGATTTAACATGTCGGGGGCACCACTAGCCGTGCGTGCCCCCAGATTCAATGCTAAAGACAGGAAATTTTCCTTGTACTCTTTAGGATATTGGCAAAGATTCAATAATTCATCACCTGACGAAAATAATGCATTACTTTGTTGGCTCACGCTTAAAAGAATGAACGCAGCCGGTAACACAATATTGCGTAAAGGATTCGCAAATTCTTTCACGAGCGTTAAATCCTTTTGCAACTAACTTGACGAATGGGTTTTCTCAGCATCTGCATCACATACATTTCAAAATGTTCATCGGTGATTTGCCAAGTACCTTTAAAGGTTACACTTTGAGTCTGTTATCGTGTAGACGCCATCAGTGGACACCTATTGTCCAGTAATATTGCAACTGGGTCATTTCATTCTTAACTTAACCATAGCTTAGCCTATAACCGTTTATTAAAGGAGTATTACTAATACGAGCTTCATTTTGACGGTGTTACATTGAGTAACAATCTTATTATAGGTTATCATTGTCATATTTGTGAGATAATTATTATGTAGGTTCAATTTGATTATTTGGTTTGGGTATACAATAAGAAGCTCTTGTCAATTTGTTGTAAGTAGTAAGTATGTTATTATATCAAAATCTAGGTTACTCTTTTGTCAGAGTTTTAAGGCAATAAAAACCCTCAAAATAGGCGAACACTTATAACAGTAGCCATAATCGTAAAACGCCTGCAATTTGAAAGAATGTCAAATAGTTTTACCCTGTTTCGACCAAATATAATTACCACTTTATCATATTGACCATGTTAAACACTTTACTTTTGTTTAATGGTTGGATGCAATTCATAAATCCATTGATCCATTTCACGATTGTAAATAATGCACTTAAAAAAATAATAAAATAAGTAAAATGCGAGTTTAGGTACTATCATGCACTTTTGGACTTGAAGGTCAAACTTTGATAAAACGGATATTCAAAATCCTGCCTTTCAGATTTCGCAAAACATCACATTCACATTTTAATTATTCTTAATGGAATTATAAGTAGATTTATTATGTATGATTCGTATCATATTCGTATTCGACCTTGCGATCATGAAAGTAATGCATTTGAATTTATAATTTTGAGCAATACCGACACGCAGTCATGGCTTATTAATCGCTTTACAACTTTGGTCAAAGATCGTTGCCTTATGACCATTTATTTAATTCATATTTCATGATTCTCGATTGAAATAAATTTTGTTGATATTTGTCTCCATATAAAAGACATCAACGAGAGCCTCATGATTTTAATACTTGTTAATATTTTGTACATTTTAAAGGTCATTTTAGCAAAGCCTTGTAAGCATATTTTTTATATTTTTTTCAAGATTGTTTTTATTTAACATTTTCCCTACATTTTTTGATCATATCAAAAAGTCTCCATTGAAATATTGTAATACAATTGACTTCATATAAAATGAGCACGTTGCATGCGTAAACTTAGATTAAGTTACCTTGTGTTTTTCCCAAAATTTTGGCTCATATTGACCTTTATTTTAATACCTATGACGCATGTGGTTGTTTAACGTAAAACTATATTCAACTGGTTTATAATATACAGGGCGTAAAAAAAAGTAACTGCGTTCCTTTAAACCACATGTTGTACTAATGATATAATGATATAAATTTTAGCTCGAAATAAAATTTTGCCTTGTCCATACAGTATTGCATGGGGGAAGACATTTTTTTCTTCGATTTAAAGTTTTTGTGCTTTGGGAAAGTAATTTGGTATCATCAGTAGAACATTTGGTTTAAGGAACATACAGTACTTTTATTTACTCTCTGTATAGTAATAATCTTAATTAGTTAATTTGCCTAATCTGCTCTGTACAATTTCCAGATCCTGGTGGCCCGCATGCGCGCGTCTCCAGACATCGACATGCTGCAGGACTGGAAGATGATCACCGTCTTCATCGGGGCCAATGACCTCTGCTCGGCATCATGCCTGTCACCAGTCGCCTGGTCTCCAACTGCCCACGCAAGGAAGCTGGCCAGAGCGCTTGACTACTTCCACACGCATCTGCCCAGGACTATTGTGAATTTAGTTCCTGTTTTAGGTATTAAAATAAAGGTCAATATGAGCCAAAAATTTTGGGAAAAACACAAGGTAACTTAATCTAAGTTTACGCATGCAACGTGCTCATTTTATATGAAGTCAATTGTATTACAATATTTCAATGGAGACTTTTTGATATGATCAAAAAATGTAGGGAAAATGTTAAATAAAAACAATCTTGAAAAAAATATAAAAAATATGCTTACAAGGCTTTGCTAAAATGACCTTTAAAATGTACAAAATATTAACAAGTATTAAAATCATGAGGCTCTCGTTGATGTCTTTTATATGGAGACAAATATCAACAAAATTTATTTCAATCGAGAATCATGAAATATGAATTAAATAAATGGTCATAAGGCAACGATCTTTGACCAAAGTTGTAAAGCGATTAATAAGCCATGACTGCGTGTCGGTATTGCTCAAAATTATAAATTCAAATGCATTACTTTCATGATCGCAAGGTCGAATACGAATATGATACGAATCATACATAATAAATCTACTTATAATTCCATTAAGAATAATTAAAATGTGAATGTGATGTTTTGCGAAATCTGAAAGGCAGGATTTTGAATATCCGTTTTATCAAAGTTTGACCTTCAAGTCCAAAAGTGCATGATAGTACCTAAACTCGCATTTTACTTATTTTATTATTTTTTTAAGTGCATTATTTACAATCGTGAAATGGATCAATGGATTTATGAATTGCATCCAACCATTAAACAAAAGTAAAGTGTTTAACATGGTCAATATGATAAAGTGGTAATTATATTTGGTCGAAACAGGGTAAAACTATTTGACATTCTTTCAAATTGCAGGCGTTTTACGATTATGGCTACTGTTATAAGTGTTCGCCTATTTTGAGGGTTTTTATTGCCTTAAAACTCTGACAAAAGAGTAACCTAGATTTTGATATAATAACATACTTACTACTTACAACAAATTGACAAGAGCTTCTTATTGTATACCCAAACCAAATAATCAAATTGAACCTACATAATAATTATCTCACAAATATGACAATGATAACCTATAATAAGATTGTTACTCAATGTAACACCGTCAAAATGAAGCTCGTATTAGTAATACTCCTTTAATAAACGGTTATAGGCTAAGCTATGGTTAAGTTAAGAATGAAATGACCCAGTTGCAATATTACTGGACAATAGGTGTCCACTGATGGCGTCTACACGATAACAGACTCAAAGTGTAACCTTTAAAGGTACTTGGCAAATCACCGATGAACATTTTGAAATGTATGTGATGCAGATGCTGAGAAAACCCATTCGTCAAGTTAGTTGCAAAAGGATTTAACGCTCGTGAAAGAATTTGCGAATCCTTTACGCAATATTGTGTTACCGGCTGCGTTCATTCTTTTAAGCGTGAGCCAACAAAGTAATGCATTATTTTCGATAGCCTCGAAAGATTTAACATGTCGGGGGCACCACTAGCCGTGCGTGCCCCCAGATTCAATGCTAAAGACAGGAAATTTTCCTTGTACTCTTTAGGATATTGGCAAAGATTCAATAATTCATCACCTGACGAAAATAATGCATTACTTTGTTGGCTCACGCTTAAAAGAATGAACGCAGCCGGTAACACAATATTGCGTAAAGGATTCGCAAATTCTTTCACGAGCGTTAAATCCTTTTGCAACTAACTTGACGAATGGGTTTTCTCAGCATCTGCATCACATACATTTCAAAATGTTCATCGGTGATTTGCCAAGTACCTTTAAAGGTTACACTTTGAGTCTGTTATCGTGTAGACGCCATCAGTGGACACCTATTGTCCAGTAATATTGCAACTGGGTCATTTCATTCTTAACTTAACCATAGCTTAGCCTATAACCGTTTATTAAAGGAGTATTACTAATACGAGCTTCATTTTGACGGTGTTACATTGAGTAACAATCTTATTATAGGTTATCATTGTCATATTTGTGAGATAATTATTATGTAGGTTCAATTTGATTATTTGGTTTGGGTATACAATAAGAAGCTCTTGTCAATTTGTTGTAAGTAGTAAGTATGTTATTATATCAAAATCTAGGTTACTCTTTTGTCAGAGTTTTAAGGCAATAAAAACCCTCAAAATAGGCGAACACTTATAACAGTAGCCATAATCGTAAAACGCCTGCAATTTGAAAGAATGTCAAATAGTTTTACCCTGTTTCGACCAAATATAATTACCACTTTATCATATTGACCATGTTAAACACTTTACTTTTGTTTAATGGTTGGATGCAATTCATAAATCCATTGATCCATTTCACGATTGTAAATAATGCACTTAAAAAAATAATAAAATAAGTAAAATGCGAGTTTAGGTACTATCATGCACTTTTGGACTTGAAGGTCAAACTTTGATAAAACGGATATTCAAAATCCTGCCTTTCAGATTTCGCAAAACATCACATTCACATTTTAATTATTCTTAATGGAATTATAAGTAGATTTATTATGTATGATTCGTATCATATTCGTATTCGACCTTGCGATCATGAAAGTAATGCATTTGAATTTATAATTTTGAGCAATACCGACACGCAGTCATGGCTTATTAATCGCTTTACAACTTTGGTCAAAGATCGTTGCCTTATGACCATTTATTTAATTCATATTTCATGATTCTCGATTGAAATAAATTTTGTTGATATTTGTCTCCATATAAAAGACATCAACGAGAGCCTCATGATTTTAATACTTGTTAATATTTTGTACATTTTAAAGGTCATTTTAGCAAAGCCTTGTAAGCATATTTTTTATATTTTTTTCAAGATTGTTTTTATTTAACATTTTCCCTACATTTTTTGATCATATCAAAAAGTCTCCATTGAAATATTGTAATACAATTGACTTCATATAAAATGAGCACGTTGCATGCGTAAACTTAGATTAAGTTACCTTGTGTTTTTCCCAAAATTTTGGCTCATATTGACCTTTATTTTAATACCTAAAACAGGAACTAAATTCACAATAGTCCTGGGCAGATGCGTGTGGAAGTAGTCAAGCGCTCTGGCCAGCTTCCTTGCGTGGGCAGTTGGAGACCAGGCGACTGGTGACAGGCATGATGCCGAGCAGAGGTCATTGGCCCCGATGAAGACGGTGATCATCTTCCAGTCCTGCAGCATGTCGATGTCTGGAGACGCGCGCATGCGGGCCACCAGGATCTGGAAATTGTACAGAGCAGATTAGGCAAATTAACTAATTAAGATTATTACTATACAGAGAGTAAATAAAAGTACTGTATGTTCCTTAAACCAAATGTTCTACTGATGATACCAAATTACTTTCCCAAAGCACAAAAACTTTAAATCGAAGAAAAAAATGTCTTCCCCCATGCAATACTGTATGGACAAGGCAAAATTTTATTTCGAGCTAAAATTTATATCATTATATCATTAGTACAACATGTGGTTTAAAGGAACGCAGTTACTTTTTTTTACGCCCTGTATATTATAAACCAGTTGAATATAGTTTTACGTTAAACAACCACATGCGTCATAGGTATTAAAATAAAGGTCAATATGAGCCAAAATTTTGGGAAAAACACAAGGTAACTTAATCTAAGTTTACGCATGCAACGTGCTCATTTTATATGAAGTCAATTGTATTACAATATTTCAATGGAGACTTTTTGATATGATCAAAAAATGTAGGGAAAATGTTAAATAAAAACAATCTTGAAAAAAATATAAAAAATATGCTTACAAGGCTTTGCTAAAATGACCTTTAAAATGTACAAAATATTAACAAGTATTAAAATCATGAGGCTCTCGTTGATGTCTTTTATATGGAGACAAATATCAACAAAATTTATTTCAATCGAGAATCATGAAATATGAATTAAATAAATGGTCATAAGGCAACGATCTTTGACCAAAGTTGTAAAGCGATTAATAAGCCATGACTGCGTGTCGGTATTGCTCAAAATTATAAATTCAAATGCATTACTTTCATGATCGCAAGGTCGAATACGAATATGATACGAATCATACATAATAAATCTACTTATAATTCCATTAAGAATAATTAAAATGTGAATGTGATGTTTTGCGAAATCTGAAAGGCAGGATTTTGAATATCCGTTTTATCAAAGTTTGACCTTCAAGTCCAAAAGTGCATGATAGTACCTAAACTCGCATTTTACTTATTTTATTATTTTTTTAAGTGCATTATTTACAATCGTGAAATGGATCAATGGATTTATGAATTGCATCCAACCATTAAACAAAAGTAAAGTGTTTAACATGGTCAATATGATAAAGTGGTAATTATATTTGGTCGAAACAGGGTAAAACTATTTGACATTCTTTCAAATTGCAGGCGTTTTACGATTATGGCTACTGTTATAAGTGTTCGCCTATTTTGAGGGTTTTTATTGCCTTAAAACTCTGACAAAAGAGTAACCTAGATTTTGATATAATAACATACTTACTACTTACAACAAATTGACAAGAGCTTCTTATTGTATACCCAAACCAAATAATCAAATTGAACCTACATAATAATTATCTCACAAATATGACAATGATAACCTATAATAAGATTGTTACTCAATGTAACACCGTCAAAATGAAGCTCGTATTAGTAATACTCCTTTAATAAACGGTTATAGGCTAAGCTATGGTTAAGTTAAGAATGAAATGACCCAGTTGCAATATTACTGGACAATAGGTGTCCACTGATGGCGTCTACACGATAACAGACTCAAAGTGTAACCTTTAAAGGTACTTGGCAAATCACCGATGAACATTTTGAAATGTATGTGATGCAGATGCTGAGAAAACCCATTCGTCAAGTTAGTTGCAAAAGGATTTAACGCTCGTGAAAGAATTTGCGAATCCTTTACGCAATATTGTGTTACCGGCTGCGTTCATTCTTTTAAGCGTGAGCCAACAAAGTAATGCATTATTTTCGTCAGGTGATGAATTATTGAATCTTTGCCAATATCCTAAAGAGTACAAGGAAAATTTCCTGTCTTTAGCATTGAATCTGGGGGCACGCACGGCTAGTGGTGCCCCCGACATGTTAAATCTTTCGAGGCTATCGAAAAACATAATAATAATTTGACTAGAATAAACTCTTAAAAATAAAACCATCTAGATATGTTAATAAAACAAGCTAAGTATTTAATGAAAATTATTTTTATACTTGTAAGTGTGTAAAATTACATACTTCTACAAATGAGCATTGGTGTTCAAAATTTTGGCACATTCACGCCTTTTATTAACCGTGTGAGTATTGCATAGAATGTTGCAAAGAATACCGAAAATTTGTTATGATCGTGTCTTTTCGTCACGCATCTTGAGGATAGCGTGGATCCAATTGTTGAATCGAACGCTCATTCAGGACAAACTCATGTTCACGGAAAGTGAATTACCTTGCAACAACTTGTTCTCAAATGTAGTGCAGAATGCAGTTAATAGAGTAAAGAAAAGTCGTTAGAAAGATATGTAGGTGCATAAAAATTACTATTATTATACGCTGAAGTTGGCTGAAAACTAATGCAATACTCGTATTTGCATGTGAACTTTTTATAAAACACAGAATTTCGCAATATTAATTATCTACTGCACTATTACACTGATAAGTCTGATTGATAAAGTTACACCGGTCCAACCGGATTTTTATATTTAAGTAAATGTGTAAATTATCCTGCCCTAATTATAGGTGCTGAGTACTATGTATGTCAAGATGTAAGTAGGTACTACGTAAGTAGGTGATATAAAAGGGCGCTGCTCTTGAATACGTACAAACAACTTTCACGAAGAAACTTTGGGCAATATTACGTTGACAGCACATTGCGCCCATTGCAAGTTAAGCAGAATTTTTGCAGCTTTATGCCTCACTTTCATATTTTGCCCTTTCTTATGAGAGTTTAGCAAGACTCACCTTGGCCTGCTTGAATGCATCTTGGTCAGAAGCGACAGGGAACGCGACGTTGAGTCTTGCGTTCCTGGTGAGCCACTCCCCGGTTCCTGTGGAGAACCCCTTCAGGTTTGGGTTGAACTCCTTTAGAATGTTTGGTAGAGTCAGGAACTCCCGCCAGGTAGAGTCACCTCCTGGAATGTAAAAAATGAATATTATGATAATAATACTCGGTCTTCAAAAAAAAAAGTTGATCTTAAATGAGTCGTGCGTTACCAAAATGATGTTATAAGCTGTTTAAATCTGTGCTAAGTTACTTCTCAAACTAAGTTTCAGACATTTTATATCTCACTATTTAGATAAAACATTCTAGAATATTTCCATTTTAGGATTTTTGTTTGAGTTTACCTGCACACCAAGACACCCCCCTGTATTCAATGAAGGCTCCGAGAGCGTACTCCTCTAGGGCTCCGCTACCGGCCACCAGTGAGTCTCCTATCGCTGCCACCACATCGATGTCTCCTGGTCGAAGCCTGTTAAGGGAAAATTTAAAATATCTATACTATAATTTCACTCCTGTCACTTTCACTCTAGGATTCACCCGCTTTTTTATCCAGGGTAAAAAAGACTCAAATTAAATTTTATTAGTATTATTTGTGTAATATGTATAATTATTTACATAAGGTACATATTATTATACTAAGGCCCGTATTTATGATCAGCACTTGAGACTGACAGCGAGTTTAAGTTCGTATCAGAAATGTCATTTCAGTACAAAACGATCTGTCAAATCCATACTTAATATTGCTCTCAATCTTGAGATCGATTTATAAATACGAGCCTAACAATACAATACATTACATTATTGTTCTTATTCAATTGACAAAATTAAATATAAATTGCGTTTCCTTACGTTACAATAATTTATTCATTCAAATTCGAAGTATTTTATGTAATTAAATTGAAATTGACTACTAAAATTGTGCCCAGTCATATTATATTTTGAAAAAAAGCTGCTGTTCCATTATACAAAATTACATAATTTCATTAAACTCGGTTAACATGTTTTCTGTTTTGTTGCACTACTTTGCGGATTTTTTAGTAGATAGTAAGTAGGTACCTATAGGTAATAAGCAGTGGCAGTTGGACGAGATATTACAAATACATTTACATTACAAATATTTACTTTGCAAGAGTTTATAAGTCCAAATATTGAATATTAAAGTCTCCAAAATAAGTCATAGTCACTTGTACACGGAAGTAGGGCGCTGCTTGCTTCTACCGTATGGCACGGCATCCTGGCTGAAGAATGGTGTGGAGGGCGGGATGGCGCTTTGCCGGTGGACGCGACTTGCAGCTAGGATAGTGAAGTTGTAGCTAATAGTCACCTGTGCACGGAAGTAGGGCGCTGCTTGCTTCTATCGTACGGCACGGAGTCCTGACAGAAGAATGGTGTGGAGGGCGGGATGGCGCGTTGCCGGCGGACCTGCGACTTGCAGCGAGGATAGTGAAGTTGTAGCTAATAGTCACCTGTGCACGGAAGTAGGGCGCTGCTTGCTTCTACCGTACGGCACGGCGTCCTGACAGAAGAATGGTGTGGAGGGCGGGATGGCGCGTTGCCGGCGGACCTGCGACTTGCGCCGAGGATATCGGAGTTGCAGCTAGAATTAAAAAAAAAAAAAGAGGTCAGACTGATGGAAGACACTATTGGAATCATTGGGATTGCTGAAAAAATATTTAAGTAGAATATTTAAATCGAATTTCAAATGGTCAGTGCTTATTCATTCCGATAACGAATGTTAAGCAATCATCGCCGTGGCCAGGCCATGGATGGGTAACCGGTAGTGGTATAACAACTCGAGCATTTCCGTGCTTTGGAAGGTACGTTAAGCCGTTGGTCCCGGTTAACATCGTAGATATTAGTCGTTAAGCCATGTCAGAGGCCCATTGCTTAGCATTGGCGGCTTGAAAACTCTGACAGCTGGGTTGGCCACTAACCTGGCAAAAGCCAAATCTAGGATTGGGTCTGGTTTTCCTTCTGGGTTGCGGAGGTCAGATGGCAGTCGCTCTGTGTAAAAACCAGTACCCTTCCGAAATATTATGTGAACCACCTTGAAAACTATGGTTTTGGCAAACAATCAAGTCAAGCCCAAGTTACACACTTCACTAAAATTTCGAAGTGCTTAGCATGCATGTCATTCACTCACAAGTTCGGTATCTGATAAAAGTTTACAACACATAAATGTTAGTGCGTGACAGTTGTATTAATAGGATTCAAGGCCGTATGTCTTAATAGTTACAGTTTCATATAATAAAATCTAGATTCGTCATACATATAATCTGCTAAAAGTCATACATACATACATACATACATAAAATCACGCCTGTATCCCTAATGGGGTAGGCAGAGCAAAAACGACCTAAACATAGGTTGTTCCGCCACGTCTGACAAGTTTCGAAGGCTAATACAGATGATGATTATGTATATTGCTATAGTGACGGGTTGTCAGCCCATCGCCTAAATTGCAATACACTGAAACCCTCTATTCCCTTAGCTGATTTTTACAGCATGCACGGGAGGAGATGCAGCTGGCACATTCAACGTTTTTCTATCACTCCCAGTCCAGCATGGAAGCTAAAAGTCTTCCTCCTAAAAGTAAGCAAATATTTGCTACGATTCTCAGGTATAGTGCGAGTGTGATGTTGAGTGTTTTTGCTACTTTTATCTCCAATGGAACTACAGATTTTGAAGTTACATGAGACATATCTTACAGTGTGTCAGTTCTTTGCATTGATTTAATGAAACCGAATTATGCGTCTCGTGCAATGAAATTACTCTAATGATGACTTATGCTATGGTGGTGCTGTCACAGATTGTGGTGCCATGCATGTTTAATGTATTCACCGTTATATGCAGGATGATTTTTTTATCGAGCGTCTAATCCTACGAACGCCGCATCCACAAACTGAACTCGACCGTGCCATATGATGAGTTTACAGTCTTGTCGCTCGCGTGTTTTTTTTTTAAAGTGGTTATGAGCAAAACGGATTAACCGTTTAACCTTTAGGGTATCATAGCCTTTACACAGCGATGCTAGATCATGATTTATGTGATAGACATCTTATTTTAGAGCAATGAAAGTGAATTTGGTAACCTATTCTGACACGACATACTTACATTATTTGGTTACCTCGTATTGTCTTCGTCTCTATTATGTGATACTTTCTCTTGAGGGTGCGTAATCTATTACCAACGTGATCTTTGATAACCCTGCGTCTCGACAATCATGGTGACATTACATTCTCTCAACAATACGAGCTGTAATACATCCTTTATGCAACACAATTTCGTGTATTGTTGACGAAAAATATGTGTGAACATATGAGCTTTTATACTTTTATCAACGTGTTACTTTTCCACCTTTTTATTTACAAAAGTTGTTCTTGAAAAACTTGTTCGTAACTCCTAAAGAGATCTTATTACCTAAGAGAAGTTTGTCTAAATACTTTGGTACTGAATCTTGGAAAGCAAGTCATAAAAACCATGTTACGGCAGGACCCTATAAGTAGATAGATTATGCACTTTCAAGTACCTTTTTATTTTACAAGTTTTTTTAGCTATATTGACCTTGTTTTATTGGGTCATAGGTTACAAGGTATAGAATTGAGTTAAAACGCCACTTTTTATGCTAATAAATTTTAAACAAATATTACGTTTTCATCTCACGTAGAATCAAGTGCCTTGCGCCTTTACCTTGCATAATGTGTTTGTATGTCACTTTCAAATGCCAAAATTCGATATTTTCTTAAAAGAACATATTTATGAAAAAGACATGGCTGTTTATGCAAACAAAGTTACGTTAACTCACATACAGAATTAGTAATTGGACCTCCTCAATGCTCTGAGAAAATATTTTTCGTACTAGACTCCGTGAAGAAGTTCTTTTGAATGTTTACACGTAGGCAACTATTATGTAAGAAAATAATGCAAAAAAACTTTTAAAACAAACCTATTACAGTTGTTGTCTTTTAAAGAAAGTTTATCGTGGTTTCGATCCTTTTTCGATATTTAAAAAATATTCTGTGCTTTTACTGTAGCATGAAGAGTCAGCATAATGTTATCGTAGGCCAAATCGTAAAATTGGCAAATATTTAATTTGCATGTGCGTGCGCAATTGTGCACGTGTAGTTCGAATCTTTAAATGCAAATATATACAGGGTGTAAAAAAAAGTACTGCGTTCCTTTTAAACTACATGTTCTACTGATGATAGCAAACAACTTTCGCAAAGCACAAAAATTTTAGGTCGTGATAAAATTTTGTCTTGTCCATACAAAATTGCAGATGAGGAGAGCATATATATAATATAATTTTTTTTTAAGCTAAAATTTTTGTGCTTCGGGAAAGTTGTTTGGTATCATCAGTAGAACATGTGGTTTAAAGGAACGTAGTAATTTTTTTACACCTCGTATAGTACATAAGTAAATAAAGTTGGCAAGGTAACGCCGTGTATGTGTGTATATACTTAAATTATTTACCTATTACAAAATGAAGGATTCGGTTATTTATTGACCTTGATAATTTATTGTATGCCTTTTCCTAAGCCGCCATGTCTGCATTTGGCGATATCGTAACGAACCATTTGGTTCTACGAATACTAGGCATTATTTAGTCTTGTCCTCGTAAGCTAGATTTAGGTACACTCAATACGTAGGTACCTACTATTATTCAAATTAAAGTATTTAAAATAAAGTCAAGGTTAAACCGATTCTAACTCTAGTTTATTGAATGTACCAACTATTATTAAGAAATTAACTGCTATTAAGAGAACCTAGTTTGCGCTTCTGCGTTTAATAAGTGTTTAATTAAATTATTTTGACCCGAAAATAAACCATTACAGTATGATTTGTAGTCTCTACAAAATAATTAACTAACCATGAAACTGACATACATTCTAATGCTGCAGAAAATGGAAAACTATAGAAGTCATAAAACTCTACAATTTTTATCGCTGTACATAACAGACCTAAGTTAGGTAGGTAGTATTAAATATTTATTTATTTACAAAC
This sequence comes from Scrobipalpa atriplicella, assembly GCA_029255725.1. NCBI lineage: Eukaryota > Metazoa > Arthropoda > Insecta > Lepidoptera > Gelechiidae > Scrobipalpa > Scrobipalpa atriplicella. The sequence continues at coordinate 32,621 of JARACY010002195.1, read as the reverse complement.
ACCTAGCAATAGGGTAAATAGGCTCAGTGCCCTCGTAAACCCTTGCAGATCCGCGTAGAATGACAATTCACGCATGTGACATAATCCTCATTGACATTCGTCGCGGCGGCGTTGTCGTCGGCGCGGGCGCAGCAGTGATTACATGCGTATTGCGGGGCCGTTACGGACACGCGCGTAGCACAGCGAGAGGACGAGGCAATGAACACTCGACCTTGTTATTGGATAGGAAAATATACGTAGGTATATTTGGAAGGACTTGAAAGACTCCTATCCTATTTGACTCTACATCTGAAAGGTACAACTTTTTTTCATGGTACCTTAGAACTAAATAGAAACCATCCGCACATTTGCTGATATATAATCTGCGGTATGAACGGAATAACCAATGAAGAACTATAATAAAATATCTATAAACCTTTCAATAAATCGTAAATCAATAGGCAACTCATTCATATAGTTAAAATTGTATACGTACGAAATGCATACGTGTACTTATTTAACTATTTTAGTTAAATAACATCAGAATTGTATTCAGGATCAGTAGACAAATTAAAGCTTTTAAAGTCATCTTCAAATTAGCATCAAAACGTTGAAATTCAGAGCAAGTACCAAGGCGCTACTGTCTTCGCCGTGATGACCACTCACGCATCACGCACACACGCATCATGCTCACGCGCAGCATGCTAACGCGGCTGATTGTACATCAAGTGGGTAATGAAGTGAGGCAAGACAATTAGTATAATGTGCATGCGCTCTATTGGTTCTACTTATACATTCTGTTACAAAAATGTTGGTCAAGTTTAGTACCCTTGCAGCTGAAAAATATACCCTGAGGAGTTTTAGTTGAAATATGAAATAAATCTCTCCGGATCTTTCCCCTGGATAACTTATTCAGATTTGATGCTATGAAGACCAAGATTTTCACAAGCTCTCGGCAATTAAGTACTCATAACAACATAAGTCAAATTGTTATAAGCTATTACTATTACAAATGGCTTTAAATTAGTATTGATTATTATTTCCATCTAGCTAGTATAATCGATTCGCAATTTGATTTACACAAAATTACGATCACTGATTGTACCCTATGTAATAATATAAACACATAGTCATACCAATATATCGCGTTAGTAATAGGTATTATAATTAGATTCTCATGAGAAAGTCTCACGATTTCGTCATGTACGAAATTGTGCAGGACTTAACAATGGACGTGAACAGAAGTATCGATAGGTATCTGTGAGAAATCTACTTGCGGTTACCACAGGATATATTTTCTCATATCAGGTGACAAACAAAAATAGGTTCATTATGTTCCTTTCCTAGACTATGAAAAACAATGCATTATATGAAAAATAATTGCAAGTATCAATTAATTGTGTATGGTATCTTAAATTGTGTTTTATGTAGGTATATGCGAGATTCCGAGACCAACCGAAGCATCTACACTTTACTAGGTCATCAATTTGCCCTTAATAGCTGTTAAAAACCCAGTTCCGTACTTTGCCTCCATTCTAAATCTACATACAAAGAACCTATAATTTGCTCTACGAAGCCGCTTCACATCACAACAATTCTTTTCTTTCTTCACTAGTTTCGCAGTTCGCCTCATCTTTCGCAAATGATCTTGGACGAACTTGATCTTAGCACTTATGAAAGAAAAACGTACATATTGTCTGAGAATAGCACCTCGAATGGTAATGAGTTGGGCATATTTATATTTGAACTGAGCCGTTAGCTAAGAAACGGGTAATTATAAAACAATGATCAGAGGTCAAAAGTCAAGTGCAATGTTTAAGTACCTACCTAGGTACCTATACTATTAAAGAAACATTTAGAGAAGTTCACAAAGAGTTGCAACAAATTGTAAGTTGTTTCGATTTTTGCAACGTTTTCTTTTTACATCAATTTCTTTATTTTTTTTATATTTCAAATAAGTTCCTTAAGTATCATCCTATAAAGTTCCTATTGTATGATATATTATGAAAAATAAAACACCAAGTAAAATAAACACTACCGTAATTTGACTGACAAAAAAGATGTTGCTCAAAGACCTGTGACTGAGTGCATTCAAGCTACAAATTGTGCAATTTGTTGAAAGGCTTATGATATAAAAGATCAAAGAGTGTAAGATAAATCTGCAGAGATATCCCACAAGTTTGTATAATAAGCCTATCTCCTCGATGTGGTAACAACCGAGTACAGCATCTCCCAAACAGGCAGCCATTTCTATAGGCCAGTGACTCTCAAGCTTTTTTGCTTTTCACAGATACTATTTTGAAATTGAATACAATGATCGTAAAATAAAAAGTATCTTACACCTACTTATGGACATTTTAAATTGTTATAAATGTTATGGATTTAATTATTCTTATAGAACATTTAAATTGTATTTTGACTGTCGTCCTATATTACATTTTTTTTTAGTGTTTTGTGAAAAATTGTTCAGTTTCCTGATAAAACTATTCCTTTCCCCTTTAAACAAAAATAAAAATAAAACTTCAGTCTTCAGTAAAACAAGTATTCACAGTAGATCCTAGACATTTAATCAGACAAACTAGACAAAAAATGTCCTTATTATTCTCATAAGATAAGACATAGTTTAACTATCCCTGTCTTTCTTGGACGCAATGAATATGGATGCAGTAATGGTGAAGTACCGCCACCGGTTGTGGTCGGCGCAGAAACTGCATCGGAGTTGTTACTCTACCCACCGCAGGGATTGCTCCCGTGGATATGCTATTCAATATTCTTCTATTTTCATAGGTAGTGGTTGAAAAATATTTTTACCATTTTTACATTTCAATTCAACATTACACAGCTAGTCGTTGTGTCACGTCACATAAGCCAAGTGACGTACTTTAGTACCAGAACATAAATACCTATTATGTTCTGGTACTTTTATGAATAAGCATATAAGCAAAAGGATTTTACCTATATGCTTTATTCTATAAGAAAACCATTTCATAACCAATGACGGGCTCGTGACTCTACATATAATTTGGATCTTTACAAATCCAATATCCAGTGAAATTCGTGAATATGTATAACATACATATCATAACAAATGTTTGCTCAAAGCACCTTTTCTATCTTATAAGCTTATAGTTACTTGAGTTAAGTAGGCTCGAACAAACTACGTTCTGATTAACACATCAATTAATTTTCATCCCAAATCGTCATCCTTTTTGACTTGACAACCTATAAGTACTACGATACAAGATTTTACAGGCATCCCAATTTTTTTTTCTTTGAACATTTTGAGTATTTGTGTCCATAGGAATATACCATATCATATTGTAAGTATTTTCATAGCTCCATCTATTAATTCCAAGTGTTTTTAACTTGTTATGCATTGGGTTAGGACTGACCAGAACCCGCTCGTAACAACATAGCTCCTTTAACACAGTAACTTAGTCCTATCACGATCCTTGTATACAAGAATTATAAACTATAACTAGAACTATAGTTGGCCAACAACCCAACCGGTCCTAATTTATAACTTTTGTAAGCCAATACAATGTGCAATGTTTTCCATTCTACGTAATTAAATTTCGTTAATTTGTAAACAGTGAGGAAGATATCGTTTTAGATTCCTTCGCCTAATGATTGTTTTTATGAATTCGTGTTAACGCATACGAGTACATTCGAAAGTATACTTGTTACAACAACTTTAAACTGTAAAGGTCAGGTAGCACACGTACATTTTTGTACTCTTTCGTTTCGTATGGAATTGATAATAATAATGCTTAAAAGTGACTCAACTGTCAACTGATTTAATAGTTTCTATTGTGATTATTTGTCATAGTTATTGTAGATAAGATCGGTACAAAAAATATCTGATACGAAAAAGATATTTTATGCTAATCCAGGATGCAATGCATGTTGTGTCTCTACACAATACTAATAATACTGATTAGTTTTTCTATTAGGTACGCATGCAGTATGTATGCTAAGTGGATTATGCGAAACATAATAACCCTATGTATTCTGAAATAAATAATTATGTATTCTATGCTAAACATCTACCTACTCGCACTAATTTGATGGATCGTTAGTTACTTAGTTTAATTAAATTAATGGTTGCTAATTTCACTGCTACACAACCCAGTATCATGATAAGAGTAATATTCCTCTTTACTTCATGACAGTTTTAGCCTCGGGCGTTTATGTTTGGCTTTGTAAAGTCAGCTTGATACTTTTACTTATCTTTCGGTGTCAAATGATTACATACAAAATATTAAAAGCTCATTTATTTCAATGAAAAAATCACTGACCCATTCATTATCGAAAGTATTGTGTTTGATGGTTAGTTTGTTTGTATGTATGCCATTAGAGATTAGCATTTACGCAATACTTTCAATACGTTAAGCAGGTAGCTACTTAAGTTTTAAATATAGATAAGTTATTTACACAACTCGCATGAAGTACTCTTTGGTAGCGATCTCTAAATACAATAACACTTACCTTTATCATACACAATACTCACTCACTACTAAAGTCGCAAATATTAAACATATTATAATGTAAACTAAATAGAGGACAGTAGCGGTTCACAAACGCGTTGATGTCTTTTATAAGGGAAAAAAACAATTGAAAGAAATAGCATAACAGGAAAAGGTACTTTTTTATAAACATGGAATTTGAAAACAAACTACAAACAAATTTAATTTGAAAATATGTTGGTTTTTATAAGTAGGACAAATCGGATTGAGCTAAGCGAGCTAACATAAGTTGACTTGCACTACAGTTTATTAATAATCCTGCATGTAAGCTTGATTAAATATGAAGTTAGTTGCAAGTAAATCTTCTTAATTTAGAATATGATATGAGGTACCTAAACCACGCTGGACTAGCACTGATAATTTTTCTACACGGGGAATACCGCCATTCATTTTGTCACTAGTCTTGTGCAAAATTTTCTACTATGGTGACTCACTTTATATTTTCGCAAGAACTTGGTTGGAGAGTTGATACAACTTATATCACATCCGTATCGTTTTTGAACAGTGTCAAAGTTTCAATGTCATATGTAAATTAGATTTATGAACATGTGAGTCATTGAACTTTTATTTGAACTGAACAAAAGTTACATGTTGAACGAATTCAGCCAACTTAGTTTATTTACCTGACGACGTGTATAAATAAAATATTAGTAGTAGTAAGCAGAGAGTCTATTTGAGTCATAATATTACCTAAATCAGTGGTAGTCTGACCTGCTAAAATTACTAGGAACTCAGGAGCTTACATTATGAAACTGACCCCTACTTTATTATCTAAATAATCCAATACATTTTCTTGCTCCCAGCTCACGAATAAGCTCTAAGCGGGAGTTTTCGCTTAAATTGTGAAATTACCAACATTGATTTTATGTTTTATGTATGAAATCCGTTTTGGTCGCCTTTAGAAAGTTTCCGTGTCCAAAAGGTCATTGTTGATTATTGACACTGAAATAATGTTAATTCAAGAAAGATTTATTGTTATTACAACACATGTTGCCATTCTAATCTAACATGCATGATAAGTACTCACGTTCAATGTCAATTGAGACCCGAAATTCGAGTAAAAGTTACTTTTATATTCTGCTAGCTTGCGAGGTATTTCACTAGTATTTATTAATAAAGTGGCGCTAATGTGCGCGATTATTCCTCTTAAATATTTCCGTGCTAGATTAGTACTAAAAACATCATAACTTCACAAATAGTTACTATGGTATTCTAAAACAAACAATGAAATGAAACTTAAACAACTATTGTAAAATAAATAGGAGCGTGCCACATCGTAGCGTTTCCCGAACGCGTTGATGTCTTTTGTATGAAAAACACTATTTTAAATGAAACTGCTTAAGATTTTTGTGGAAAAACGTTATACTATCCCAAAGTTTATGACGAGATTAATAATCGTTGAATTACAATCTTATTATAAAATAAATAAATAATAAAATATAGATTTATTTCTCTCACAAAGGAGTTTGTGGCAACAGATTAACTTAACTTAATATCTAGATTATGTTACGTATATCTGATATTAAAGTATATCTATTAACCAGCAACATTTTAATTAACAAATATGTTGTATATATCTCCTCTATTCCATGATGATATAAAATGTATTTGTCATTTAGTTCAAATATATAGTATCCTAAACTTCAATATCGAAATAGGCAGTTAACTGCAGCTCTATTGAAATAATTGGTACATAACAATTACCAAAGCTTACTCAAAAATGAAAAACTAACAAATTAAACTACATTGCTTTATGGCCATTTATCTATGTTATGGGTTGCGACAACCATGATGTATGTGTGTTCTGTCCAGTTAGGAATCACGATTACTGACATTATTTTTTATGGCAAATATTGCAGTTGACTAACTTATTGCGAGAGACAATACTTTAGACTTGAGACCCCGGAAGATTGTTTAGAATTGCAACATAATTATCAAAACTCTTAAAATTTTATACTTCTAACGGATAAATTTTAGGAGTTGCAATTTTGCAATATGATAAACGGAAATCAATTTATTTTATCATCGCATTATTATTGCTATTTATATTATAGTATTATCAATATGGTTTCTCTTATATATTCCACAATGCAGTTACTGCTCTTCTAGTGTAACTAAACCAACTTCGCCGACCTAAAATATGAACGTGAGAACCGCACGTGTGATGGCACTATTCGAGTCCTCACAAAAAGCGCGCAAGAAGAAGCGATGTGCTAATTAGTAAGTGAATTGTCATAATAGATAACCTCGTCTTGATATATGCAAAAAATATTGTGTAAGTCAGTTGACACTCTTTTTATATTTCACTTATTATTTATCACCACTTTATGGTTAATAATTAATGATTAATGATTCGAATAGATTATTATGTGTAATATAATACTCTATTGATTGAATTAATTAGACATAAAACCGAATCATTTATCTGTGAATTATATTACATATAATATAAATATGTGTAATATAATAAAATTAATGATTATCTTATGAATTAAAAATTTGTATCTTATTTACTTCCTTAGCCACAGAAATAAAATGGGATGCAATATACTCATTACGCATTAAATTTCCATTCGGAAGTTCTTAATTTTTATTGCACGAAATAAACACATTAAATCAGAAAGTAAAAAGTCCGTAAAGTAAAATTGTGCACGTCCTATCCGCGTATCGTTTCTTACAATTTCACTTCTGTAGGTTTGCTGTAAGAAATTTCTTTTTAGAGATAAACAGTGCCTGTTGTGTCTTTGTTTCCTTTGTATTTGTTCTTTGTGCAATAAATGGTTAAATAAATAAATCAGAGCTAAAAATAATAATCATGTAACTCACCGCATCGCTAAAAAATCCCAAGCTGATGTTGAATGCGAGAGCCTCATTGAGGAGCAGGATCAGTCCCAGGGTCCGCCACATGATGGACACATCCCGCTCCACACAAAACCACAATTCTATCACCACATACCGAATAGGTCCCGAAATTCCTTTGAACTGCAAAGGATTTTGTTAATGATGTTCCATTGTAATTAATATTACTATTGCTACCAAAAGAGACTAAGACTATTAATCCTGGCACAATAAAAAAAATACAATTTTTTATATCTACTTTTCAAAATCAGAACGGTATATGCGCGCGGCGTTTGGCGGGAAAATGTTGGCGTACGCGCGCCTTTGCGCAGCGCGTGTCATATTGCACAATAGAATCAAACGTGCTCCCCGACCTTATGCGGCGTGCTGGCTGTCCCCTCGCAAACCGGTGCAGTTGGGATGTTGACCAGTAGGACACCTGTAACTGTTGCACTACGAGTCTGGTAGCTGCCTGTTGCCATCCTGCAAGTCACGCATTTGTGACACATTAGTTCACCCTCCTTACTCTACATTCTTTTGATTCAAAAGTTTGGAACTTTAAATATTTCTAATCTTAGTTCCTGTTTGGTTTTGTATAGCATAGAACATGACCTTAATATGTAAAAGTAATGTCCAGTAAAGAGTTAATTTATGTGAGAATTCATAATTAATGTTAAGAGCAATGAATGAAGTGGCGACGAGCCGGCTGCTGGTACCGGATATAATGACGTAACACACTTACCTACGCCCAGATAGAATAACGTCTTTATCTTGTGCCATTGATATAGATGCATGGGTGTGTTTTTGAAGACTTGTTGAAAATAATAACCAAGTTATGTGTTACAGTGCTTGCTAGAGCCAGTCTCTACTTCTGTAGTAGCACTGAAATATGCGACCGAAGCATCTTGGCGCCGATGCATCTCGCCATTTTATTCAATTATTAAACTAACTAAATTAATCTTACTTATTAGTTCATAAAGAAGATCGCTTCCATATAATATTAAGTATGTTGGTAGGTAAATACGTAACTTTTTTTCAAAGATACAGTTATATAGTTACGATGTATATGAGTCAAAAATCTCAACACTCCCAAAACTTGTTCTTTTGTAATTCATAAATTGCGGGCGAATTAATCGTAATCACCAACACGTAGAGAAATGAGAAACGGAAATTGTACTATACCACTTTATTAATGGTCTCTGGTTTAGTACTATAATCTGTTGAGGTATTACACGGTTTAGTGGCCGTCACAATTAAATGACCTAAATACCAATCTTGGCTCTAAAGCTGAATGAACATTTACTTCACCTATGTTACTAAGTTAAGTACCTAAGCTTTTACTGTTTACTCGTAAGTACGATTTACTGCTTTAACATAAAGGTACAAAATACTGTTAAGGCAACAAAGTAGGTATTCCCTAAGTATTGTACGAGAAATTACATAAGAGATAAGTAGGTAAGGTAGGTTTGGTCGTGCGTGTGACTTGATCAAGTGACCAATGATGCATTGAAATAACAGTCAACTTTGTTTGCTATGAAAGTTGTGGAGAGCTTACCAAACAAACAAAAAGAAACGTGAATCTTATCGACGCCAATACAAGCAAATAAGATATTTTCTCTTGACCTTTCTTTGTATGCCATGAGGTGTCACTCGTCATCGCCAATCTACTCACCAATCTATGAATTCGAAGTAATTCGTACTACGACTGTTACATCACCTTTTTGCGGAAAATGTCAATTAACCTTCTGACCCTTGTAGTGTCGACTCTTCGTCTGCCGTAGACAATCATTCCATCATCTTGCCTGGCTAAGTGTCATTTGGAATCAGAATATGCATTACCCACTTTCTTGCTACAAGCTGCACTGTACTTCTTAATACTGGTAATACAATGTGTCGATGATTGGGTTTCTTATAGATAGTAAGTAGGTACTTTGATCTCACGCGTGATTGGACTGATTGTTAAACTAAACATAGGTAATTTGAATCCAGTACGAACAAACGATACTGTAACTTTGTTATTAGACGTAAGCTTATGAGCTATTCTGTTATGTGCTATGATATTTGCCGATTATGCATGGATAAGCAGACATACAACATAATAACAGCCCTCTTCTATTGAGTACAGTGTATTGAAGTGGTTTTGGTCAAGACTATACATAATGTAGAGTCGGACAAAGAAAATTTTAATTAATCTTCTGAATTGTAGCATGCTGTAGGTATTAATAATAATTTTATGCTGCGATTACCAATTTAGAGTAGCTAGATATTAAGTATTTCCTGCACTGGATGAACCAACCCAATAAGTAAGATTTAGCACTAGGAATTTAATGTTTCCTGGATTGGCATTCCAATCAACTTTCGTCATAGACTTTCAAAGCATAGGGCGTTCCGATTAACCTGTTTGCTTCGCCCTACTTCTAGGCATTCTTGAATCTCTCCTCGCTAAGTCGAAATGAACTTAAATCAACATTGAAGCTGGCAATTAATACGAGTGACATAAGTGGATCCCTTTCGCAACATATTACGCCATTAGAAAGCAATATAAAGTACGCACGTAGGTTCCTGTTGGCATACCTTAAAAGACCTAACTGTTAATATGCCGTCCGCGCGTGTGCGTGTGAAGAATCCCACCATATATTTTACGATATCGACAGATGTAGGTTGCTGCTGTGAACTGAATTCGTAGATTTTGTGCTAATTGGTAACGTTAGTTCAAATGCGTTCTTTTTTCATTTACATGCTATCCTTATTTGCAAGACTTCCATTTGTGTTGTGTTGCGAACTTTGAGTTAGGTAGGTACCTAGGCTATTAATGGTACCTACTCCGTTGGGTATTTCCCATCACAAATAAGGATAGCATGTAATTTCGGACTCATGGCTTCTTTTTTTACATAATTTTAATCCTAACGTTTGGAGATAAAATAATAAATGACGACAAAACTTACGGAGCAGACAGAACGTTAACAGCCTTATACAAACCAGTTTGGCCGCTTCAAACATTAATAAGTAAAATGCTGGCGGCTTTATTGCTAAAGTTGCAATTTCTTCCAGGCAACCTTTGGGTATCTAGGTCCGTACATAATTTATGCGTACACAAAAGTAGGAAAGTTGCTAAACTTTATATAATGTACAAAAATGTACAAAATATAAAGATTAGTTACTTACGTCGTAAACCATCGCACTTCCTTCTCCCGATCAAGCTGAAAGAAACAAAACAAACTCAGAAACTACCAAAAGTAAGTATTATTTAATAGGGCAACATTTTTTTCTGGTTCTCGTTCGGAAACTCGATTATTATTGTTTTGTTAATTTCTTTACTACAAAATATTGTACTAGTAATAACGTAATAACTAAAATTATCGTAGTAACTAGATTATCGTATTTTACCCCGTAAATTTGATGTAAGGTGAAGCTAGGTGAGGGCTTAATGATAGCGAAAAAGTGAGAAATAAAATTATCGAAAACATCGGGTCTGTGTTTCATGTGTTTTGAACACACTAACGGTGACGTCATCCTTCTGTCACTGTCACTTTGACAGCAGGGTTTCGTTCGTGTTCGTATTATTTTATCGTTTGTGAATTTGTAATTTTCAGTGAAAATTTGTGAAAAAACATGGCATATCTTACTCAACCGGATTATGTAAAATATGTGTGTTCTTGTGGGCAACAGAAACCCATAACGAACCTATATTTTTGCCGCCATTGCCTGAAAATTAGATGCGGATTTTGCATCTGTCATGAGGTAGGTACCCTATTTTACTAATTATTGGTTCTATTTATCCTTTTTGCTACTATTTCTTTAGTTTTACGTCTGTAGATTAACATATTTTTGAAAGTATGAATGTATTCCCAAACTTATAAATTGGTTTACATTCGAAAAATCTGATAACTTTTGACCTTACCTTACCTACACCATCAGAATCAGAATCAGAACCATAGTAAGGCACTCCTAGGCACACCTGTGCACTATTCTGTTGTGGATATATTGCGTACACAACTTACAAAGCATACAAAAGAGATTGCTTATTTATTATACCATTGATTATTTATCTACTCATAGGTTGACTCCCACTATTGTGCTAACTGCCTGGAGAATATGCCTTCGTCTGAGGCCCGGCTGAAGAAGAATCGCTGCAGCAGTTGTTTTGACTGTCCCAGCTGCTTCCATACCCTGTCTACTAGAGCTACCCTGGCACAGCCCCGGCAGAACCCTCAGGATATTGCTGCAGGTAAAGCTAAATATTTCGGATACTTAAAAGATCTCATAAAATTATTCCTCATCTCTTATCTGGGTTGTTAAATTAATGAAATAACCCCCATGTTGTATTTTTTTAAGAAGTTAAAGAGCCCCAAGATAGTAAACTTAACAAATCTCTAAATGCTTTCTCAATGCAGATCCATAGTTCTAAGGTGGTATTAAATAATTTAAAAGCAATAAGCTAATATTATCAAAAAGCTGTCTACGCTGAACTAACATTGCTTGAAAACTTGTAAACTGTAGCTGTTTGTTATTTAAATTTTATGTTGTATTTTTTCATGTAGGTGGGGATGCAAAAGTTGAGAATAAGCAACCGAAGAAGATGTACTACTTGTCATGTTTCAACTGCAGATGGACTTCCAGAGATGTTGGCATTCCTGACCAGCCTGTAGGTAAGATTATAAAAAATAAATGAGTATTGTTACTATCATGTTCCAGTTCATGCAAACGAGGCATATAACCAAACGCTCGACTAGGCGGGCTAGTCACCTTGTCTTACCAAAAATCAGAACGAAATACGGTAAACAGATGTTCACTTACGAAGGAGCGCAACTATTTAATAAATTACCCTCAGATATTAAAAATAGTGATCCACTAATGGTGTTCAAGCGTAGACTAGCTCAACATATAATTGATAAAGTATGATGTGGTATGTGGTTTTTGTTGTGAGATACTTAGTAAGTATTTACCATAGCATAGATTACCTAGCAAATTAAGTTTTAGTTTTAATTTTTTGATTGTGAGTGAACGATGGAAACTTTATACTTACTTTAAGTTTAATTCTCGTGTAAGTGGCAATATTGTCTTTTATGAGAATAATAAATATCTTTAAACCCAATAATAACTTGTTGTATCATTTAATAAAGTTATTAAAATAAGAAACATTGATTTTAAAATTGAGGTAGAACAATGTCTAAATCTAATGAATATTCCAATTATTTACATATTATTCCTACAGCATCAGGAGGATGGCCGGAACGAACTAATCCATTTGCATCCCGAGTGAACCAGCTCCTAGACTACTACAAGGCCATCGGGCTTCAGGAGAAACAAGAGAAACTTGAGCGGGAGAGGAAGAAGTTCTCTATTAGAGGGAAATACCTCACTCTCACTGTGAGTCTAAAATTCACTATTTTAGGATGTTTTGTATTTGCTGAATGCAGGTAACAGAAGAGGTAGAGAAGAACAACAGAAGTGTGACATCTGCATGCGTCCTCCTCAGGGAAGCCCCACCTCTTTCTGAATTCTTTAGATCTTCCAATACAGAGCAAAGTCTATTCTACAAATTTCAAACAACTTTCTGTAGATGATTGTGCCCTAGCAGCCTTAGATTAGCAGCTGTAGATTGAGTCCTGCCTGTGGCGCACTCTGCACGGCCACGATGGCAACTCTCTCAACACAATGAACCAAATGGACATCTTGTTATTGTAATAAAGAACTGAATGGTTTTATGAGATTTTCGTATTGTGTTGTTCCTAGGATAAGACAGGTTTGACGGGAGCGATGGCGCGCAACATCGCGGGCATGCCGACGTCTGACGGCGGATCGTCGTCGGCTATCGCCGGGTTTACGCCGAGCCAGGCCAGTGCGGAGGTGCCTGAACTGCCTGAAGATATCTTCACTAAGGATGTCAATCTTAAGCAAAGTGAGTTCTTGGTATCTTCTTTGGTGTAAAGATTGACAGACCAGAGTTCCTGACCTCTGGTCACACACAAATTGTATGCAAAAAGAGGCCAAGCAAAATGGCCGATCGCGTCAGACCAGAGTTGCGTTTTAGAAACCTACTAGCGCCATCTGTTGAGTTTTCGCTTCTGCCGGCACTCCCGAAGTGCAAACCGTTTTTTTTTTTGCATACGATTCTAGATGTTGAGAGGGCTTTGACTATCAGTAGCAGGAGTTTTACCATGTTTGTTTCCTGTTGTCAGTAACGAGCATGTCGCAGCGCCTGGCGTCTGCAGAGTGGCAGCCGTCGCACGCGTCCCGCCTGCACCCGCTCGCCAAGCTGCTGTCGGTGAAGCGGTCTCAGCGCTGCCGGCACTGCGACCACAACCTCACCAAGCCCGAGTACAACCCGGGTTCTATCAAGTTCAAGATCGAGCTGCTGGCTTAGTAAGTAACATATTCTTTCTTTCACATTGTTCTTTACTGAGTCGATCGACTTGAAACCCACACAACAAGAATTGTTTTTCAGTCCGTAAATGTTTGGTGACGGCGATCAATCTCATTGATTGAGATTAACCAACTGTGTGAGACTTGGTTTTGGTGCCTGAGTATTCGTTTTTTTTTATATCGGACACAATCATAGAGATATAATCCCATGTCTTCCTTTCCAACAGCATAGATAGAGATTAAGGCCCGTATTAATAATCAGCTCTCAAGAGTGACAGCGAGTTTGAGTTCGTATCAGAAATGTCATTTCAGTACAAAACATCCTCTCAAAGCCATACTTAATATTGCGCTCAATCTTGAGATTGCTTTATAAATACGAGCCTTAGTACCTTCTTCGGTTCGAAAAACGATTCCTTCCTAATTTATTACTTCTCCACCCTAGCTACCATGTCCCCGAAGTGAAAATCATCTCATACGAGCCAGTAAAGCCGGGTGCCACGTCAGCACTCTTGCTCAAGATCACCAACCCGACCGGCCACGACATGACGCTGCGCCTGCTGCCGCCCGACCACCAACCTGAAGAGGAAGAGCAACCACCGAGTATTGATAAGTCGCTAGAGAAGTCACTCAATATTGAAAAGGTAAAGCTATAAAATAGCACAGATACCCGACCCCATGCTAGGCGATGTTGAGATTATATGCAATACATTAAGATTGGTTGGGGGTTGCAAAATATTTTTAGAATATTCTAGAACTTGATTTTCTTCTTTTGTATTTCCTTAGGTTATTTTATTTCTTATGTCTATTGTGAACATTGCAGGACACGTCTCTCTTCAGTGCTTTCGTACGCGAGCCAACTCTAAACTGTTCAAGTGGTATTACGATCCCGGAACAGAGCGTGACCATCGCGCGCCGAGACGACGCCGCGGAGTATGACGATGACGCGCAACAGGACGCGGGCGGGTGAGTTCCAAAACCCAAGCAACACGCAAGGTTCGAATAGCGAACACCTGCTGGCTCCGAGATACTAAAATGTACCAATATAACAGTAGTCGTTGTGATATGCACTTATTTTTAATCGACATTCAGTAGAAAGGCCGTAGAGCCTTTCACGCTATACACAGCACTTATCATCCTTTCTTTTCCAGAATAATCCTGTGGCGAAAATCGAACAAGCTGGCGCTCCGGTTACGCGTAGAGACGGACGAGGGCGTAGCCCCGGGCTCCGCCGCCAGCGCCGCCTTCACACTGCAATACTCGTACCGCAACACCGTCCCGCCCGCCGCCGCCGCGCCGAGGGACCATACACTCCATACTACAGTTATACTCAGCCTTGATACTGTGCAAGGGTGAAATAATATCGAATAGTTTAGAGTCTTCTGCTTTGTCTTGAAGGATACTGTAAAGTCCTTCACGCTCTATATTTAACTTGAAATCTAGCACGCGATATAATAGAGTGTCAGTCTCAGCTTTCAATAAAAAGGTTAGACCGCACTACAGCGTAGCGGCGCGGCGCGGCACGGCGCGACATTGCGCGGTAAAAACTGTCAAAATGAATGAAATGCGGTTGCCGCGCCGTGTCGCGCCGCTGCTGTAGCGCAGTTCTAGTGCGGGTAGGTTTCGCTACTTGCTGGGAATTTTATTTTATAAACCTGATGTGTACAGTCAGTGGTTTTAGTGGTGCTAATTGCAATCAAATACCCAAGATTTATACTTACTTACTTATTAAAAAAAATGCATTAATACTGTCAGATTAATATCATTATAAATATCTGTTAAAAAGAATAGGTACCTATAGGAAGATAATTTTCTGATAGTGTAATCTTATAGTGAAATAACAGCAGCTTTAGATTTGTGTAAAGATATATTTTTTTTTCAAATTATTAATTTATATTTTCCTTGCATACCATGTTTGTAAATAACATTTCTCTTATTTTTATGCAATAAAGGATATAATTGGATATAGGTAAGTAAATATATAAAACATGTAGCCTAGGTAAATAAATAACAATATTCTCACTAATCTTTAAAGTATGTGATAAAATAAACTTAGGTTTAATGAAATAAAACTCAATTATGCTTTTGTATTTATTTATATTGAAAATTACAAAATATTTGGCAGTGCTTAGTTAGAGATATCATAATAAGTGAAATATTGTGCATTTTATAACTATTTTATAACTATTCTATCTTCCATGCTGGACTGGGAGTGATAGAAAAACATAGAATGTGCCAGCTGCATCTCCTCCCGGGCATGATGTAAAAATCAGCTAAGGGATTCGAGGGTTTCAGTATTGTAATTTAGGCAATGGGCTGACAACCTGTCACTATAGCAATATACAGATCTATCTGGAATAACCCTCAAAACTTGTCAGACGTGGCGGAACGACCTTTGATTGGGTCGTTTACGCTCTGCCTACCTTATTAGGGAAAAAGGCGTGAATATATGTATGTATGTATGTATGTTATAACTATTTATTTAAAATAAAAATTTAAACCATACCAACATGTCTTTTTATACATTTAAAAGGTAATTTAAACAATAACTTACAGTTTTTACAAAGCTGCACAATTTAAAAAAAGTCTAGAGAAAAAATGATAAATAAATAAATATCCACAAATTTTTTCATTTATTATATTATAGTTTCTTCACTGGTTTTGTTTGTCACCTTTTTGAATGCATGCAAGTCTTGTTCTACTTGAGTCTTTGCAGAGAAAATTACATCATTAATACCTACTCCATCATAACTGCATCCAACCAGAGATAGTGGCATATGCATGTTCTTGATGTAGTCTCGGATCTTGGCAACCCTTTCATAGTGACCAATGATATATTGTGGAATGCATCTG
Source organism: Scrobipalpa atriplicella (assembly GCA_029255725.1). Lineage (NCBI taxonomy): Eukaryota > Metazoa > Arthropoda > Insecta > Lepidoptera > Gelechiidae > Scrobipalpa > Scrobipalpa atriplicella. Next base: position 16,062 of record JARACY010002195.1, on the reverse strand, counting down.
TCCAGGATACTGACAGAACTTACTTCTGGATGCTGGTCTATATTCATAATCCTGTGTATTTCTTTTAGAGCAACATCAAGCAAATGACTCTCATCGACATTCTCTCCAAATCTTTCTTTGAACCACCTTCCACCGAGCATAACTGTGAGGACAGTGCCATTTTGATCAGGAAGACAGCAAGAGTCAAAAACTACTCCAAGAATAGGTGAATCTTCAATTGGTGGCACTAGAAATCCAAATGCATCAGGGGTTAAGCATTTTTGTTTAAAATAAAGGTTTACCAGACCAACAGTTACAAAAGGAATTTCTTTTAATAGTGTAGCCAGGGTAGGATGCTGGTGTTCGACCAACTCTGCTAATCGGAATGCTGGAATGCTAGCATACACATGATTAGCTTTATTTTCTTCAAACTTATTCCTTAACATAACAGTGTTCGAATCCAAAAAATCCAATCTATCTACTTTGGATTCCAGGTTGACATTCACATTATTTTCTATAATGTAGTTATAAAGTTGTTTTGGAAATGTTTCTAAACCACCTCTAAGAGTGTAGACATTCCACTTTTCTTCTATGGATCTTTTTGCAAGGTCACTCATTAAAGAATCTCGATTGCCCTTTGATTTAAAAACTGACTTCATGACACCCTTTAGAACTCCACCATGGTTCTGCTCATGCTCGAATAAGGTTTTCATTAGGAATTTGACAGATATTTCCTTGGCATCTCCAGCACATATACCACAAATCATAGGGGAAATTGCATAGTCAGCTAACTCCCTACCAAATCTTCGCTCCACAAAATTATATATAGAGTCGTCTTCCATTATTTTGCCTCCTGGACGCACAATATCATTCAGGAGAGCATATATTAAAGGCTTACTGAAGGGTTCCCTTTTCTGGAAAACACTTAGTAAACTTGATGGCATAACATGCAGATTGTTGTTGGCATAAATCATTCTGTTTTTCGCAGCAGGATGATCATGCGTTATTGGCCATACGTGCTCACTGAGGCCTAAATCCTGCATCATGTTTAATGTGTTGATTCCTGCGATACCTTTTGGCCGGATCGTCCTTGGCCCTTGTTCAAAAGTGTAATCATCTTTCTTAATAGTTTTGATCCATCCGCCGCAGTGTTTGTTAGCTTCGTAAAGAACCAGTTTCAAGTTATTGTTGCTTACCACATTGTTTTTGATGAGGTAGTAACCTGTAGATAGGCCGGCGAGTCCTCCACCCAAAATAGCAGCCATCGAGAAGATTTACGGTTCTTTTGTGGTCCGTGTTGTATTATCTTCTTTTCCAGATTAGACGAGAGTTTTATGAAATGTAATGGGATTGAATTAAATTTAAATTGGACAGAAATAAATTGTTTAACTTTTGTTTAGACATTGTTTTCATTCAGTTGTCTGACAGCTCGACAGCTGATAACTTTCTAATAATGTTGCCATTAAAAGTGTTATTTCTTCTACCCCAAATAATTACTACCAAAATTTACAGGTGTTCGTTCGCCCGCCCATATATTTTATACGAAGGCGTTTGGCAGCTAAATTACATTAACAATATTAACATTCATAACTCTAAACCAGTTGTCTGCAACGTGTCTCAATCTCAACCCTTACTACATTTTTAAGATCTAGCACAGAGCCTTGTGATAGGTATACATAAACCAGACCAGGAAACTTCATCTTTTAAGCTCTTGATTTAAATTAATACGATAAGACCTAGCACAGAGCCTTGCGATACATCGTAAATCAAGCCGGTTAGATCACAGATGTTTAATAGGTCTGTGGGTTAGATTCGCCTTTTATACTCTTTATTTTATATAACTATGATAAGACCCAGCATAGAACCTTAATTGCGATACACTTAAACCAGACCGGGCAGCTTCTTTTACGTTCTTGATTTAAATTAATATAACATTAATTTGTAAGATTTTTTATGCATTAGGTACTAACTCTTTATGGATGTAAATCTGAAATAAATTTATTGAATATTAACATAAGACCTAGCACAGAGCCTTGCGATACACCGTATATCAGACGGGATAGATTCGCCTTTTACACTCTTAATTTAAATAACTTAATAATATTAGACCTAGCACAGAGCCTTGCACGTAAATTAGGCCGGGTAGATTCACCTAAATTGCCTACATACTCTTTTTTTCGTCCTATTTAAGTAGGTACGTGTATGTAAGTAGGTAAACAAATAATCTAACGATCTAAGTAGGTGTTGTATTTTTACCTAATAAAATATTTTCTTGTGATATTCTGCTAATTTTATCCACAATAAATATACAAGCAATAGTCATGCGTTTTACGCTCTGCTTACCCCGTACGGGATAAAGCCGTGATTCTATGTAGGTCGTTTCTTGCGCAACGAAAACAACACCATCTCTTGAAAGAATTAATATTTGAAAATTCAATGTTCCCTAAATAAAGGCTAAATGCCCACCGATGCACATGATGGGCACAGTTGCGGTGTCGCGGGCTGATAACAATTCCAATTTCATACCAATTGAACCCACATCGCAGCTGCTTATGTGATAGTCTAAGAGCTGCTACAACTAACTACATTTTGACGCAAAAAAAAGCAACAAAAAATTAACAAGAGAATGAAGGTTTGTATTGAATTGTAAATTAAGTACCTATCATCTATTTTATGTGTGATACCTAATGATAAAAACTTGCCTGAGTAGGTTCTTCGTCTACGTCTACGCTTGTGCACGCATCACACTAGAGAACTTATTAGGAAACACGTAATACAAAGTCTAATCACGTAACACAAAAGGTTTTCAAAATCCCACATAAAACAAACACTGTAGGTAAATAGGTAAGCTGAAATGAAACCCCATCTCTGAGGTATTTGCGAGCTCAATATAGACCTTTGAGCTTATAAAACTCCCGGCGAGACCCGCCCTGCGTCACTCTTTCATCGGGAACCCAAGACCACATTAGCTAAAAATATGAGCCAAATAACTCGTCCCAAAATATGTGATAAAAAGTACAAAATTGCTGAACAAAAGATTTTGAAAATACTGACGAAAATGGAAAGTTTTAAACTAAGTAATTCCTATGTTTCTCGCCTGGAGATTTACAAGAACGGGCATAAAAATTATTTTAATTTCAAAATTAATTTTAAACGGTACATACTTATAATATTATGTATTATATCAAGTTTGATTTATGGAGTTTGGTATATCTACAGTGATTTGTCGTCTAAGGTAAGCAAGTGCTGTATTTAATAATTCATTATTTTAATTTAATACATACCTACCTAAGAAATTCCTGATTTATAAACAACGTTTGCAATTTACTAACTGGCAGTGCCGGATTTATTTATGGCAGGGCAGTTCCACGTTATTCTGAACCAGTTGGGACAAAAGCACCAAGTTCTTTCCAGGAAGTAATTAGATACATAGCTTAACTTATTTAGACTAATTATTAAAAAAAATGAACACGTGTATTAGCGTTTTTGAAAAGGGGGACGATTTTTTTTAAGTCCAATTTTTTTAAAGTAAGGAACAAGAGCTCATCGCTAGGTGAGTATAGTGTTCGGTGAACAAGAATCATGTCAATTTTATTCGATCGACCCCCCATTTCCCAGAGCTGTCTGCTAGACCTGCCGTCCTCTTCGAAGACTCTCTTCCGCCCCCCCGAAGACTGCGCCATGTGTGTTGGAGTGGACGACGTGGTGCGCGTTGCCAACATAACAGCACAAGAGTTCGAACAGAAATACGCCTACAAATCTTTCCCTGTCATCGTCACTGATGCTACTAAAAACTGGGCTGCTATGAAAGTATGTATAATACCTATAACTATAGATAGTTACATCATAGTTGGAGGAAAGTGGAGTTCTAGGTTCAGGAGAACGTTTAGTCTTTCGACGTTATAGTTATTTGTGGTGTCTATATACATAGTCACATTAGTCACACTTTATTAAATTGGAGACTGAAACTCTGACTGACATTCTAATAGCGACGACGAGCTTTACTATTTGCGTTCATTTCAGGAATTCAACTTCGATTTCTTCGCGAATTTCTACAGCGCCGGCAAAATGGGCAAGCAAATTAACGACTGCTTTTACTTCGCCTACAAATCTGGATTAAACTCACTGCAAGAAGTTTTCTCTATGGACGAGAAGAGAGCTAACTTGTCTGGAGAACCTTGGTAGGTAAATAATGTAACTATTAGAAAAATATCAAATGTAATGTAACTATTAGTAATGAAAGACTACTTTAAACCCGATACTACAAACAAATTATCAATCTGGAAACAGCACAGGAGCCGTATTTTTGAATCACTCGAATCTAATTCGCATACGAAAGAGTAACTTTCGCGCGCAAAATTGTATGGAAATCGTATGCAGGTGCTACTTTTTCGTATTCGAATTCGATTCGAGTGATTCAAAAATACGGCTCCTGGTCATTTTTTACAGAAGTTAAGATACAACTTCATACACTGATTGTAAGTGATTCTCCAGGTACGTAGGCTGGAGCACATGCTACGACGAGGAGACTCGTAAACTACGAGCTTACTACTCGCGACCGTACTTCCTGCCGCCGACGGCCGAGAGCGACATGGTGGACTGGGTGTTCATGGGCGGCCCGGGGCAGGGCGCTCATATGCATGTGGGTATCTTACATCAACGTTATCTACCTACCTATAACACAACCACATTAAAAATACTAAAAACAATTATTTATACAAGCGACCAAGGATATTTTTTACCACTGTTGCGCTACGTAAATGCTACGTAGGAGCCGGTTCTACGACGTAGGCACAAGCTACATGATCCTTCTACATTGCTACGACGTAGATTCTTGCTACAACAAAACTTAGACTATATTTTATCGTTTTACTGCAAACTGAAATCAAATAAGTAAGCTAAATAAAAGTGACAAAATAAGGCTGTGAGCACGCACAAGATATTTAATAGCAAACGCAACCCTCACATTTTATTGCAAAAGTAAAAGAAAAAAACTGTCGTGGATAGACAATAGATAGACCAAAATCTGTTAAGTGCCATGTAGGTGCCAATCTACAATTGACTTGTTTTTCCTTCAGGTGGACTCAGTGCGGCACATGTCGTGGCAGGCGCAAATCCGCGGTCATAAGCAGTGGGTGCTGGCGCCGCCGCCCGAGTGCCTCTACGCCTGCTTGTGGATCAGCTTCACCGTCACCCCCGGGGACATTTGTAACTATACTTGTGAAGTGATGTGACTATACTACTCAGTACGTCACATATGTCGTGGCAGGCGCAGGTCCACGGTCTCAAGCAGTGGGTGCTGGCGCCGCCGCCCGAGTGCTTCTACGCCTGCGTGTGGATCAGCTTCACCGTCACCCCCGGGGACATTTGAAACTAACTAACTATAATTAATATAGAGGACAAAATTGCATGATCGCATTCTAACTAACTTATCGGTTTCGGCGGTCAAAAGCCCCTCATCTGCGTGTGGCCCATTCACCCATATACAAGTAAAATAAAAAGAGTCTCGAGCTAGGTCATGGGTTCGGATACTTGTTAGATAGTAACAACATAATTTTTTGTTTATTGCAGTGGTCGTGGACACAAATCGCTGGTATCACAAGACAAACGTTCTTCCCGGAGACATCAGCATCACTATCGGAGCTGAGTACGACTAGCTTCATTCACCTCACCAGATATATATAGTTAATGGTTTAGGACTTTTTTTCTATTTGCGTACAAAATCTTCTATTGCCTGTCACTTAACTTTTTATTTTTATCCACATAAAATATGTAGGCTTGACCTCAAAACCCAAACTTCGATCGAACTAACTTGAATTTGCAATATACTAACTTGAATTTGCATTTATCCAAGTAGAATTTGCAATAAACTTACTTGAATTTGCAACTAAGTAGCTATGAATGCATGCAAGCTGCATCTCCTCCCGGGCATGCTGTAAAAACCAGCTAACGGATACGAGGGTTTGAGGTTCAGTGTATTTTAATTTAGGCGATGGGCTGACAAAATGTCACTATAGTAATATTTATTCTGAAATGAGACTATTGAATTATACTGTGCCCAAAGCTTGTCAGACGTGGCGTAACGACCTGTTTGGGTCGTTTACGCCGTGCTTACCCATTAGGGATAAAGGCGTGATTGTATGTAGGTATGTATGATGTATGAATCGTAATCCTAATGTTTTATATGATTGTAGTTAAAAATTTGTTTCTGTAGGAAAATCGAAGTTGTGGAAAGAAAATAAAGAATAATGTATGCTACGAAAAGAACGTTTATTATTTACCATGTTGTATTTCTACGGAACATGCAGACAACTACATAAATTGATTATATATTTTTATACACTATTTATCGAACAATTACATACTGGAATGATTAAATTGATTTTCCCTCAACAACTATTACAGAGAGCCTCGGATAAAAGGGAAATAGTAAAATAATTTAAGTACATCGGATAATGGCAAAAATACAATTGGAAATAATTCACACGTTTATTATAGCTGACAATAATAAGTTTAGATAAAAAAATGCTAGTCCAGCTAAGAAAATATAAAATTCCACGCAATTCGCACTCTAGGGAGTTAACTCGGGTTTAGAAGACTATACAACAAAGCGCCACAATAATATCTACACAGATTTTTACTCTTATAAATACAATGCAACAACAATATTTATATTTTAATGTCGTTAATATTCAATGGTTGACTGAACAAACTCGCTACTTTACATCTTATAGAGATAAATTCAATTCTTATTATGAGAAAAAAGCTGCTCAACCGTCGTTTTATTCATATTTAAATAGTTTCATTCAAGCAGCCCGGTTGCTTTCGCGTCGTCTTCCACAGTACTAGGAAGTGATAATATAGAAATTCAGGTTGTAACAGAAAAGAATCAAGATTTTAAAAGTGAAGGAATACTTCATCTTCGTAAAATTATATCGTCCGTTTCTGGACGCCATTTTCAGTTTTGGCGCCCGACGTGGGGTCCAATTGTGTAACCATTTTAAAAATATAAGTAGAAAACCAGAAAAGTTTAATTTTAAGTAATGCATTGTACTGTGGATGTAAAGTGTGGTTTACTCCTCGGGTCCGCCGGCAGAGTCCAGGATGATCTCGAAGGAGAACGGCTGGAACAAGTAGCCCTCGCCCTTGTAGAACTTGCTCTGGAACTCCACCCTGAGGAAGTTAATATGTATCTTAGGAAACGAAACCATCTTGATGTTGAAGATATTGTACAATAACTAAATCGTATTTCTTCTTTAAGTTTACGCGACTCGCCTGAATCGTAATCACCTATATCTACACTCATGATGTGGTAAAGTCGGTAATACTAATACCTAATCAAGAACAGTTTGTTAATGATATACTTTTCCATACGCTTCCACCACCCGTGTTGAAATGTTCATTACACACGGGTTCCCTTACAATTTAGTTGTGCGGGGATGTTAATTTTTTAAGCAAATACTGGTTCCTGGAGAAAAGTTATTCAGTTTGAGAAAAGTCCCCATTGTGTCTAGGTCTTGTGAATAGACTGACCAGTGCAGACGCAGCGTGTGCAGGAAGGCGGACAGTCCCTCCATCAACACCAGGATGGACACGGAGATGGCGGCCCATCCCGCAAACACCACGTACAGGAAGATACCGCCTTCGTAGTCGGACGACATCAGCCCTGCGAATAACAATACAATATAAGTATTTACTACATGTTACTTTAGTATGTAGTTAAACGTGTATAGTTGCGCTAATGGTAAGCACGCTGATGTGTATGTACCTTTCCTGAGTAACATCTTCCAGGCGACGTCAGCCAACTGCGCGTGAGCAAGTGACAGTGCCCACAGACGCAGGTAGGAGGCTGTGTGAGACACGCTTCCCAGCACGTACTCGATAGTGTGGATAGCCTGAGGAAAGCAAAACCACATGTTAATGGTATACTTCCAAATTGAAATCATTGACTGAAGACGTCGTTCGACAACTTTTTGACCGTGAATGGATTGAAACGAAATACAATGCCATCAAGATCACAATGAAAGTGGCGAAAAAAGGAACTAACTCGGCCAACATGGCTGTCGGAATAAGAACTCCTTGCGCTATTACAGTGCGACTGACATATCTGGCCATGTGGCAATATTTGGAAGGCGCCATGACATCTGAGACATCTATCGACATACGTGATAGGTGCCAACGCCATATTTTTGTTAGGTTCCCCAACATGCAGCGACTATATTTAAGTTTTTTTTTTATTCATAGCCTCCTGGGCCGTTTTTCACGTACAATAACATTGAGGTTATGTCATGAATGTTATACCTGATGAATGAAGACTTCCGTAATTTCCTCTTCCTCATGGTGCGCGGCGGCGGGCACGACGGCTCCCCCGGCGGCTCCGTTCTCAGCTGGTCCCTCGATGCTCTGGTGACCTTGACGCTGTAAACATACATATCATTCAATCCATGTAATTGAAAACATCAAAATATAGAAATCAACAACTTCGGGCGGCCGAAAGTCAAAGCCGCGACCAGCGATACGTGCTGCGGCCGGCTCTAAACGAAAAAAAATATAGCGTGTTCAAAATAAATATTATATCTCACCTCAAGCTGCATCCAGTGGTAAGCAAAACCGAACAGGATGGTTAATATTAAATATTTTCAAGACAACAAGTATAAAACATAAAATGTGTCTCAAACATAATTGGAATTCCTTTAGAAATAGTTACTGCATATCCATATAATAAAATTTTCAGAAATATGTCGATTTCTAAGCCATAGATATTATTAAAAATCCACATAAGAGTGGTACTCACAGCGCGTTGCTTCTGCTCCTTCATGATGAAGTATGGTTTACCGAACAGCATCACCGGCACACACAGCAGCGCGAAGATCACGAAGAACTTAACACACAAAACAATATATGTATTAATCAAAACAACAACTGCAACAATACACGCACGTTGGGACACCAAAAGAAGTTAACTTTGTGTGACTGGTACAGATGGATAGAATTAAACAGCGATAGATGACACTGGACCAAAAATATCTTTAGAAATAATTGCAAAATATTTATACTTTATATTAGGTCAGCAAAACGTTTGTCATGTGCAATGCTAGTGGGCGCCACTAATGAAAATTGTAATTTAAAAACACAGTTTCAAACGAGCCTATTCGTACCTTTTGCAATCCCATCTGTCCCCAGAACATGTAGTCGTCGCACACTCCCCCGCGCGAGTCGGGGTCCGTCTTGAACAGCATCATGTTGATGAATGTGATCAGGATAGAGGGCGCGCAGAAGGCTGACGTCTTCACGATTTCTAAAGGATAAATAAATATATCAATCAAAAGAACTTTTTAAGCCGAAGAGCGAAGTGAGATATTTTACGAAATGGACACTTCAGTGACACTAATGCAGTATTACAAAAACGCTACGCGAGGGAAACGAGATATTACAAGCGTTTAGATAAATAAACATCGTAACGCAAGCAAAGCTAGCGCGAAATTTTACTGAAATAAGATTTGAAGATCATTGCACTAAACCGTTACAGACGAGAGGTTAACCAACCCGGGTCCTGGCTGCCGAAGTGCGGCGGCGTGGAGCCGTACGTGGTCCACTTGATGAACATCAGCAGCACCATGTAGAGGAACAGCAGCGACAGGAACAGCACCTGCGGGATGAACTCCACGTAGATGCTGATGCGGCGCTTGAAGTACCTGGAATAAGGCGGAAACTTGCGGAAACTGACATAGAAACAGTCAGTGAAAATCCACTGGCGGATAAGAGCCTTGTGCACTTGGCAATCGGATCGACAACCACAGTACAAAATTCGAATCCCGGTTTTTAATTTAAGCCGTAAAGGCGGTTCGATCAGCTTTAAATGTCGAAATTGCCAAAAGTGGCGACCAAGACACCATCAGGATGAGATGTGGTAATGATATTCTCACCCAGCACCACATAGGAAACAATAAATAAATCAAACCCAGTTCTGACTAATTTCACACAAAGCTTTTATACCATGAGAACCCCTTTCCGTTAGTGGTCCCTTTCACACTTACATGTGGTTCCATAGGGAGAGCGAGACGCCGAATAACATGTGGAACACGCCGATGATGATGGAGATCTTCATCTTGTACGCGTTCATAAAGATGATCTTGTTCGCTTCGGCCAACTGACGGACAAAAATCACCAGTTTAGACATTTTTTTTTACAGTGTGAAAAGCCGGGTTTCCGCTATGCAAGTACTTAGTACACAATTATGACGTCACACTGGCGTATTAGTTACATTGAAAAAAAATTGGTTGTCTGAAAAGTCGGTTTCAATTTTTGTGTGTGTTGGCGTTTACGGACGATAGTTTACAGTGACAACGTCGTCATAACGAAAAAGAATGACGCATGGGACGACGCAATGTAACGTTACGCGCCAATGTAACTTTACGTAAAATCAAAGACATTTATTAGACGTTAACACGTCAAAAATAACAACATACATTGGAAACCTTATTAATAAAATGTAGTTGTAGAGCAGCCCCTAGTGTATTATTTAGCCTTTAACGTCCACTGAATCTACTGGTACCGGTTGCAAACCACGTTTTGCCAGTCCCTTTCAAAAGTATCCAGAAATCGCGCCATTGTTCCCTCGGTCTTCCTCTCTTTCGCTGGTTATCGAGAGGGAACCCACTCGGTCGGTTGTCTGGCCCCATATTTATATCCTCTATCCTAGTTTTATCCATGCTGGACTGGGAGCTATAGAAAAACATAGAATGTGCCAGCTGCATCCCTTCCCGTGCATGCTGTAAAAATCAGCTAAGGGAATCGAGGGTTTCAGTGTATTGCAATCTAGACGATGGGCTGACAACCCGTCACTATGGAAATATACACAATCATCATCTGTATTAGCCCTCGAAACTTGTCAGACGTGGCGGAACAACCTATATTTAGGTAGTTTTTGCTCTGCCTACCCCATTAGGGATAAAGGCGTGATTTTATGTATGTATGTATCCTAGTTTTAAAGTCATAAATAAACTTATTTGTAATCTATGTCCCACCTGCCAAACGGGGTCGATACCGAAGGGATAGGGCGAGTCTGTATAGTCCAGCGAATCAGGATTCAATTGCAGCAGTTTGTTATCCTTCAACGTTGACGCGTTGTAGTTGTTCCTCCACGACGAGCCGAACACGTTGAGGGACTTGGAGAATATGTCGTTGTATATGAGCCCCGTGTACATGGAGAATAGACCCATCAGGAGGATGATGTAGCGACCGCCGAAGAAGATGCTCCAGATCTGTGAAAAGACAATGTTGTTTTTATTACACTTTGCATAATACACCCCAAATAAACGAAAAAATGGCTTTCCCATACAATTCTTTTTTACATTTCCTGAAAGAATTTCTTGGTAAAAGTTTATCAGTTTTGTTGACTAAGCAACCTCTGTCAGTTTCAGGTATGCTGTCTCTCACACCGTGTATGGAATGTCTTGACTATCTGTTATTGCGCCGTTGTTCCCCTACCTACCTCGCTGTCGATCTTCTTGGCCTGCAGCGGCTTCTCCTTGTAGCACATCCAGAAGCCGAACACGGCCATGATGGCGCCGTGCCCGAGGTCGCCGAACATCACCGCGAACAGGAACGGGAACGTGATTATCGTGTACGGCGCTGGAGACGAACAGAATGTTACAAATCATAGAACGAGTATAACACAAGAGCAAAGAATACTACATATTAGGTAACGCTAAAGAACGCGCACTCCCACCCCCGCGCTGAATTCGTACTTCACTGCCCCCCTCCCCAACCCGCGACGCGACGAAGGGCAAGTCTGTCGTATTTCTGTAGTAGCGTCACAGATTACTTATGAGCGCGGTGGGGTGGTAGCGTGTTATGTCAGTTATGCTACAGGGGCTGGAAAACAGGAAAATATAGATTAAATAGATACAAATGCGCCTTACCAGGATTGACCTCGCGGTAGGTGGCCACTCCATACGCGTAGATCAGGTTCTGAAAGGCGCTGGTGAACTTGTTGGTGCGGTTGTACGTGGGCGGATCTTCCAGCGTCTCCATTCGATTGAGGATCGGTGGCACTGAACTGCCGCTGCGCTCCTGAAAGTGATAATTTCATTGTGAAAAAATGGTTCTTCTTCAATTTGGTATAGTGCTATTTCTTTTTTTTTATTACAGCCTATATTCCTTAAAAAAGGTGTTTGTAATAATCAACTCTTACCTAGTTTTAGCTATCGGTCACTACACTAATAAAATGATACCCTACATAAGTGATTTTTACAAGTGACTATGATACTTAAAACTGGACATGTTGTGTTGGGTCATACAACTTTCTCCAAGGCACATGCACAACGCATAGCCAATTTATGCACTGTCAAGTCTTTTCATAATTTCATTTCATTTCTATAAACGACGTTATTGCAGCGTATACGGAACCAGGTAAGTGCATTATTTAGACCAAATGGCAATCTTATAGAAACCAGGTAGACCAATCGGCGTTACCGCAGCCTAATCTCTTAGAAACATTATTAAGACCTTGCGGATCTATCAATCAATCTTGACGCTAAGGAAGATCACACTTACAGTTCCCCTCCTCAAGGCCAGCTGGATGGTCTCCATATCAAGCGCCGGCACCCAGCACTCGGCGATGAGACACTTCTGCGTCACGTCCAGGTTGAACAGGTTCAGCGTGTGGTAGATCGCCTTGATCTTGCGAACCTTCACAAACCAGTTCTTGATGTTCTTCGCCGCGGCCACCAACACGCGATGACGGTGGTCCTGGGTCTGGCCTAAGACCTGGATATAGAAGAATAAAATACTTAATATCTTGCAAGAGTGCCGTCAGGTTAGTTTAGAACCAGTTTTTCCGCGGGAGTTCTAAGGAATGGGCGGCATGGTTCAGTTCATTGCGAATATGGCAAACGCTTTATGGGAAATTCTCCAGCAGTGGTGGGAATAGCTTGTAAGTATCGCGCTATAGCTAGGAAATTCTGCCGGCCATTGGGTACCCTACCCTGCCTCATACATAACATTGATTATGAGGCGGAGTACCCAAAGGCCGGCAATATTTCCTAGCTAATCATAATGGTGCGTTGGAAGGAATCTCTTAATTTAGTTATTGTTTACTGCACTGAACGAAGGACATCCAACCAGCCATAAGGAAGTGGTAAACAATTGAGAAATTAGACAATGTTAGACAATATATCGTAAAATTCAAGACAACGTGTGTGACTAATACACGTGTAACTCAAGCCTATTATTTCGTTTCAACCATAAATTCTGCCTGACACGTGTATCGGAATCCGACACCGATTGAACATCGCAGTCACAACATGGCGTGAACGTTCCCACACCAATCGCGATCCAATTACATAAAAAAACAGTGTCTAAGTGTTATGTAAACTGCCTGCGGTCTAGTAGTCTGAGCTATAATCTCTCGATTCTGATTTTTTTAAACCTCTAGAATGAAATAGTCCATACATATTATGTGCCAGGGTTATATGCAATTTATGTCTCTTTTCAGATACTATTCTTTGCTACGTAGGCTACGAGGATATGTGGATACTAATTAAAAGTTATTGGACAATAGAAAAAATCGTTTACACAGAATCTGTGACCCAGCGTGGGAAACGACCGTGATCTTTCTTCCACTAATACCACCATAAGACACATTAGTCTGGCCATAGTGACTGAAACAAATTAAATATGAGAACTACTTTTATGTAAAAACAAAGTACTTTTATGACTACAACATTTCGCAAAATGGCAACAAGTAATTTTGCGAATAATTTTGTTTATGTAACTTTATTAAGGAAACAAACATTAAGGTGAACGTTCTTATTCATGGCTCTGAATGAGACATCTTAAAATACACCGCATGCCATTTGGGGAGAGAAAATGAAGAACAGACTATTTTGGTTCGGTTTATTTAAAGTTGGTTATTGTATTCTTCTCTGCGATCTTCGGTTTTGGAAAAGTATTGGACTGAAAATGACAACTATATTGAGAACCTGATAAAGAGTTAATTTGTATATTATTTTAACAGTATTTGTTGCTGATACTGGCTGCTAAGGTGAGTGTAAACCTCTTTATTTATTTCCTTTAATTCTTTATAATACTTATTTTATATTTCGAATGGTTCTATGTCAGTTCAATAAAGATTTGCTTACGAACATAGTGGTGTCAGAAGTAATAAAATTCGAACCTACTAATTATTTTCATTTTGATCTGTTTTGTAGTGAGAATGGTGAAAACGCGTGCGGCGATATACCCAGTGCCTGGTGAAAATACTTCAAGCGCCAGTGCACACGTTCTGCCCGCCGCCCTCCCGCCACCATCCATACAGGAGCCAGCATCGCTCGCGCCCCTACACGCACCCAGCGGCGCGTCGCGAGCGATCTCCGCCACGGATCAAAGTAGTAACACAAATTTTCCTTTATTTGAACCCACACCTTCGACGTCACACGCGCCTCCACACGCCCACAAAACGTCGCGAGCGACGTCGCCTCACGATAGTAGGAGCTCTACAAGCACTACCATAATGTCTATCAAAGCTCAACAAGCCCGGCGTTCCGCTGAAATAGCGGCTGAAGAACATAGAGCGCTGAAAATCCTAGCCGAAAAGGAGAGGATTGCCGCCGAGCTGGAGCTACAGGTTGCCATTGCCCGATCAAACACGTCCAGGGCTAGCCGATCTTGCTCCAGCCGGCGCTCCATCGACAACCTCCCCTCTCCGAATCACGCCAAGGAAGCTGTAAATAACTCTGTAAACAACTGGCTCAATAATAATCCTTTGCTCATTAATAATCCTCTGCCTCAGGTTCCACTGCACTTGACATCCGGCACACCGCAGCAGACGGCCCCTCCCGCTCATAACGCGAGGGTCATTCTCCCGTCTAGCCCGTTGGCGGCGCTGCCGGCGTCCCAGGAGTGCGCCTTACCACTTGAAGCAGCACATCAACCCAATGCAGGATTCGCACAGTGCGTCGTGTCGCCCGGCCTCGGGACCCAGCCTCCTCCGTGCGGGGACCATGCCGGCCTGCCTGAAACTACTCACATTACAAATAGGCACACATTAGGTACACGCACGCACGTTTATAACATTAATAAAAATATAAACCCGACACACATAGTTAACACGTCCGCTGCCGTCGGTGACCCAAGTCACGACTGCGGCCATCGTGACCAGCCCTTTCGTCGTCGGGTAAGCGACCTAGAATTACCGACCTTTGACGGACGGCCCACAGACTGGCTTAGTTTCAGACGCATTTTCGAGTATACCGCAGGATCGTATACACCAATAGAAAATTTAGTGCGCCTAAACAAAGCAGTCCGCGGACCGGCTCGCGAGGCCGTTGGCACTCACCTCCTCACTGCGGAGGACCCTCGGGAGGTGCTCAACATGTTAGAGGCGCGATTCGCGCGACCCGAAGTCATCGTCCAAGAACAGCTTGCCCTCCTACGAGCCCTCCCTAGACTCCAAAGTGCAGAGAGTGCCAATGAACTCAGCAAGTTTGCTTGTCGCGTTCGCTTAGCGGTGGACATAATCAAATTATTGAACATGCCGGAATATCTAGCGTCACCGGATATAACAAACGCGACACTCTTGAAATTGACCCCGCTGTTGCGCTCGCGATGGGCAGACTTCGCGGCGGCTCATATGCACACCCGAACGAAACTGGAACTTCTCGCGGAGTTCCTGCTTAGAGAGTCTGATCTCCGTGTAAAATTCGGCCTCCCAGATATTGAGAGCAAAAAGGTCGGTGTGCACGTGACGTCTGTATCGCGTGACACGACTATAGTCGTGGGCCACAACAAGCCACCACCGTCGGCGTCGCGCAACAAGCCTGACGAACGACAGTGTCAAACGCCGTGTCAGTACTGTCAGACGACCGGCCATAACATCGCCCAATGCACTGAGTTCCAAAACCTGGATATAGATGGCAGGTGGAGTTGGGTACGTGAAAGAAAAATATGCCACAAGTGTTTCCAGCGTGGCGGCCACAGTTACCGCAACTGCAAGAAGGCCCAATGCAAGGTGTCACACTGCACTCTTAAAAATCGGCACCATACCCTACTACATAGGAACACGGTAAGTGTGATTGCCAC
>JARACY010002194.1:0-45716 GCA_029255725.1 Scrobipalpa atriplicella | reverse complement strand
TGTTCCTGCAATTTTTCGGGGTCCTATTATCACGAAAATTCTTTAAGTAAAAGTAAGCCAGTTATATTTGTGCAGACGCAAGTTTGTTAAAGAAATTATTTTTTGTAAAATCTATCCTATCGTTTTTATATTTTCAGATTTTATTCGAACTTATTCACAGATTGTCACACAAGGTGGAGGTACAAATAGGCATCAACAATTTAAGTATATCGAACTTTTTGTCTGATTTCTCTTTCTTCCCCATATGTTCTGAAGAATTCCCTAGTTACGTGTGGAATCTCTGGCGAGGGATCTTCGTCTGCTATAGCCAGATGTAAACAAAGGACTGACGCGCGACCTTCGCGAAGGTTGAGCTTGGCACACCTTGATACGTGTGTAGTGCGAGCAATCCATGATGAGGATAGGAGTTGTATACACTTGCGGAATTTTCATTATGGGTCCACAAAATCCAGAAATGTTCCATATACCTACCTATGCCCTGGACATAAGCTATCTAGGATTACTGTTAAGACTCCCCAGAGCAATATAAAGATTATGTGTTTTCAAGCTCACGCTATAAAGAAGCATTATATTCTTCTACATCTTTCTTCGTACAACATGTTTGATTACACTATCGACACGACAGAAGAAAAATAACATTCTATTAAAAGCAGTCTACGCCAAACGCCACTTCCGATAGTTGTTGTGTTGAGCCATGTCTGATTGATGCTAATTTATTTTTCCCGATGCAGAAACTAGCTAGACTTACAAATTAGTAAAAGAAAGTAGTGTAAGAAAGAACATAAGAAAAGCTTTTAAAATAAAGATAAATGGCTTAAATTGAAAACACATCTTTACAATAGCATGTTCCAAAAAAGTCCAAGCAAGCAGGTATATCGAAATGTACACCTATAGTGAACACCGTCCGTACTTTGTACCAGTTTCGTGCTGATACGAACGAATAGAGCGTGGCACCCCTGAGCTCGTAACTTCTCCCGCAGAACCTCCCCGAAGGTCATCCGAAATTTACCCTTGTCACGAAAGTACTGCAATTATTCGTTGCATTTATTCATAAGCTAAATTGCACTTATTATATAAATAACATGGGTAGAATCTCTATCCTGACTATCTCCTGACTTTCCATTTCTATCCTGACCATAAACTGATCGAGGTTGCTCAGTCAACAAAACTATACAACTTTCTTATGGAAATTCTTCTGGGAAATTAAAAATATATTAAAAACAAATGTTTACATACAAAATCCATCTTCCCCATACAGTCTGCTCGAAATGGGGAACCAAGTAAATCTTTATTTTTCCTTTGTTAAAAGCTGTTCATTTTTGTTGACTGAGCAACCCCTTCCAGTTTTCAGTACACCGTCCTTTAATAAACCTTTATACCCTGTAATCCCTTTTCGAGACATGAAGACAATTAAGAGCAATTAAGTAAGTAGAGTAATTAAATTAGTTACCTGTGCATAATATACTATTAGGGATTTCTGTAACAGTAAATAAAGATGGAACCAAAATCTCGTAGGGGCTAAGTAAGTTTAGTTTTGTTTCATTACTTTCAGATATATTTCTTTCCGAGTCTTCCGAGAAGAAAAATAAAAATTCAAAATACGATACGAACAAATAGGAAAGTGATAACCCCTGAGTCAAAAGAAACCGATCCCTATCCATTACAAAAATAGAGGGAAGTGAAAAAATCGAACACCTAGATAACGAAGGTATTAATCCGGCACATATATCATATCCTTCTGAAAATCTTGGGAAACCTTTTGGAGATGTCCCCGATGTAACCGAAGATGTGCAATATCCCATTGATGTCATAAATGTCGAGGACTTACTCCTAAACCAGGTGTGGTTGTCGAAGATGGAGTTAATGTTAACCCAAATGAGTATGGTTTCAATAAAGATCACTTTAAACCTCAAGTATCTCATGAGGGAGATGAAAAGGATGATACTGTCACTGAAAAAGGCGCGAGTCATATCAGTTCAGAGAATATGGCACAAACAGTAAACTTTTTGAAACAGTTTCATCACACGAAGTGGACGATAACAAACTTAACACTTCAACGAAAACTAAAAATATCGAATCAAATAAACAACTAGAGAGTCTCGAAATGGCTCTAGCTCCTGAAGGGTTCAGTAACGAGTCGGTGATTATACAAAACACTAACATGGCTTACAGCACACTTGAAACGACGCCAGTGCCTGAGCACTTAGAAGATCTAGGTAACCCTTCAGTAGAAATAGGGAATACGTTAGGAGCAGAGGAACAGGCAATCTTTTATCAAGAACCAGTAAATGAGATCGCTTATGATTCAACAGCAATGGCAGAGCAAACTTGGGACCCCACACAAAATGAAGCTACGCAAAACGAACAATATTATTACGAAGGGCCGCATGAAATGCCCGAGTCCGTACGTATAAATGAACACGAAGAAACTTCTACACCATACGATCAGAATTACGAACAACAGTATAACATTTGCCAATTATGAACAGCAAGTATATGATGAAATGTCACAACAGTATAATCCGCCGCAAGTGGGGCATGGCGATCATGTTGAATTCGAATCACAACAAGAATATGATCAAACTGGACAAATTGTTTATGACGAAGGCGGACAAGCCGTCTACGATCAGAGCGAACATGGGGCTTATAACCAAAACGAACATATTGTAGCCTATGAACAACATGCACCAACAGTGCAATATAATCCGGAGGTTGATTATGTAGAACAGCCATTTAATCCAGATAATTACGACCCAGCGGAACATATTGAAGAGCAATTATTTACACATTACATTTTTGAAGTTATGTTTACATCGTTTTTTTTTATTTCTTCACTTCATTGTAAAATATTATTATTTAGAATTGCTCGCAAGCCAAACCAATACAAAAAAAAATAATACAAAACAATAAGCTTAGATAAGCTTAGAGATAGGTAATATCAGACAATCTCGTTTTTTTTTTTATTATAGTAGTAAGTGTGTAATGTTTCAATGATATCTGCAAAAAAATGTTTAGTAGCAATGCTCCCGATAGGCCCTAGCTCTTTTATTTTTACCTATATTATATAATTTGAGTATATTTATGTTACGCATAGAAAACCGTCCTATGGGTCTTGTCTTTATACACATTTTTGTTACGGTTTTCTTATATGCTACATTTAATTATTTTAACATTTATGCGACAGGTTTTTGTTGATTCTCCATCTTCAGTACTTCCTCTTGGTCGTTCTGTGGAACGACATATCCTTCTTCTAGGTTTAATTGCTCTTCAATATGTTCCGCTGGGTCGTAATTATCTGGATTAAATGGCTGTTCTACATAATCAACCTCCGGATTATATTGCACTGTTGGTGCATGTTGTTCATAGGCTACAATATGTTCGTTTTGGTTATAAGCCCCATGTTCGCTCTGATCGTAGACGGCTTGTCCGCCTTCGTCATAAACAATTTGTCCAGTTTGATCATATTCTTGTTGTGATTCGAATTCAACATGATCGCCATGCCCCACTTGCGGCGGATTATACTGTTGTGACATTTCATCATATACTTGCTGTTCATAATTGGCAATGTTATACTGTTGTTCGTAATTCTGATCGTATGGTGTAGAAGTTTCTTCGTGTTCATTTATACGTACGGACTCGGGCATTTCATGCGGCCCTTCGTAATAATATTGTTCGTTTTGCGTAGCTTCATTTTGTGTGGGGTCCCAAGTTTGCTCTGCCATTGCTGTTGAATCATAAGCGATCTCATTTACTGGTTCTTGATAAAAGATTGCCTGTTCCTCTGCTCCTAACGTATTCCCTATTTCTACTGAAGGGTTACCTAGATCTTCTAAGTGCTCAGGCACTGGCGTCGTTTCAAGTGTGCTGTAAGCCATGTTAGTGTTTTGTATAATCACCGACTCGTTACTGAACCCTTCAGGAGCTAGAGCCATTTCGAGACTCTCTAGTTGTTTATTTGATTCGATATTTTTAGTTTTCGTTGAAGTGTTAAGTTTGTTATCGTCCACTTCGTGTGATGAAACTGTTTCAAAAAGTTTACTGTTTGTGCCATATTCTTCTGAACTGATATGACTCGCGCCTTTTTCAGTGACAGTATCATCCTTTTCATCTCCCTCATGAGATACTTGAGGTTTAAAGTGATCTTTATTGAAACCATACTCATTTGGGTTAACATTAACTCCATCTTCGACAACCACACCTGGTTTAGGAGTAAAGTCCTCGACATTTATGACATCAATGGGATATTGCACATCTTCGGTTACATCGGGGACATCTCCAAAAGGTTTCCCAAGATTTTCAGAAGGATATGATATATGTGCCGGATTAATACCTTCGTTATCTAGGTGTTCGATTTTTTCACTTCCCTCTATTTTTGTAAATGGATAGGGATCGGTTTCTTTTGACTCAGGGGTTATCTCTTTACTATTTCTATCGGAATCTTTTCCAGACGCTGCCATTAGATGTGGAGAACGAAGATCTTTATAAGACGTCTGTTTTTCTTTATCAATGTCACGTTGTTTAATATTAGAATCATTGCCCTGTTTTTTACCATCATTTTCATAATTTAATTTCATACTGTTAGAACTATCCCTTTCAGGCATTTCTGGTTCAAGTTGTTGACTTGCATACGCATAATTTTGTCGACCTTCTGGTTTGTCAAACTCAGGGCAATAATTATCAGTACTTTCTTTTTCTTCTTGCTTTATCTTATTTAATATTTCGTATTTACTTTTCCAATCTGAATTTATTTCGCTGTTCGTAGTACCTGGTGCAGTGGTATTTACGTCAATGTTGGAATCAAAATATTGCCGTGGATTTTCTTGTTGATCAGGCAGTCGTTTGGGGATTAATATATACTTGTTGTAAATATCTTTCAAAAGCGACACCGCAGTTCCACTACCCGATAACCCAGGTACTTTTTGGTGATAATATTGATACAACTGTGTTTCATGATTAGCACTTGCTCCTAAAGCCACTAGGTTGTTAGAAGTAGGTAGGAGACCAGAGGCATTTATTTGAATGGTGGACTGAAATAGACAAAATTTTGCTGATATCATAAAGTAGGTAATCAACAACGTGACATCATTGATAGAGAACCCTCATTATGGCTGGCCTAGCTCGCAAATATGCGATTGGGATAGGTTAGGTACTTATTCTTGATGGTTGAAAAGGATCAAACATGCATGGTTCAACCCAGAATGATTCTGGAAGAATCCTCATTAGGCTACTTTATTGGATCCTTGAGTCAAATCAAAGCTTTGAATGTCGATATGGCCAAAAATGGCCACTTTTAGCGAGATCGACATTCAAAGCTTGCTCGATTATATAATTCAAAAGCCCGATGGATTACTAAATGAAGAATTACTTCCGCAAAACGTAAAATATTCACTAATATGTTTATATTTTAGACGCAATAAATTTATTTCTTGGGAGGGCGCTGGGGAGCTCATCGAACCACCCCAATCTGACACTAACACAATAACTGGAATTTTAAAGTAGCCATATTTTATAAGTACCTACCTAACCTATCTATATTTTACCCCTTCTCTGTAACTAAATTCATTACTACCTACCCGTAGGTATATATTTAGAGGTGAAAATTTGTGGTGATATTACCACAATTTAATAGATTTATTTACCCTGTGCTTAATCGGTGCTAAAGCAGTGGACGTTCGCATATTGTCCATTTTGTCCAGGATGTAGTCATTCCTCTCTTTACGCTTTTTGTCTTCTTGAAGTAAAGCTTCATATTTTCTTCGTAAGGCTTCTATTTGATTTGTCCTTGACCTGAAACAGCGAGTCAGATTTTTAACTAAGTAAATTTTCTGTTCCTGCAATTTTTCGGGGTCCTATTATCACGAAAATTCTTTAAGTAAAAGTAAGCCAGTTATATTTGTGCAGACGCAAGTTTGTTAAAGAAATTATTTTTTGTAAAATCTATCCTATCGTTTTTATATTTTCAGATTTTATTCGAACTTATTCACAGATTGTCACACAAGGTGGAGGTACAAATAGCATCAACAATTTAAGTATATCGAACTTTTTGTCTGATTTCTCTTTCTTCCCCATATGTTCTGAAGAATTCCCTAGTTACGTGTGGAATCTCTGGCGAGGGATCTTCGTCTGCTATAGCCAGATGTAAACAAAGGACTGACGCGCGACCTTCGCGAAGGTTGAGCTTGGCACACCTTGATACGTGTGTAGTGCGAGCAATCCATGATGAGGATAGGAGTTGTATACACTTGCGGAATTTTCATTATGGGTCCACAAAATCCAGAAATGTTCCATATACCTACCTATGCCCTGGACATAAGCTATCTAGGATTACTGTTAAGACTCCCCAGAGCAATATAAAGATTATGTGTTTTCAAGCTCACGCTATAAAGAAGCATTATATTCTTCTACATCTTTCTTCGTACAACATGTTTTGATTACACTATCGACACGACAGAAGAAAAATAACATTCTATTAAAAGCAGTCTACGCCAAACGCCACTTCCGATAGTTGTTGTGTTGAGCCATGTCTGATTGATGCTAATTTATTTTTCCCGATGCAGAAACTAGCTAGACTTACAAATTAGTAAAAGAAAGTAGTGTAAGAAAGAACATAAGAAAAGCTTTTAAAATAAAGATAAATGGCTTAAATTGAAAACACATCTTTACAATAGCATGTTCCAAAAAAGTCCAAGCAAGCAGGTATATCGAAATGTACACCTATAGTGAACACCGTCCGTACTTTGTACCAGTTTCGTGCTGATACGAACGAATAGAGCGTGGCACCCCTGAGCTCGTAACTTCTCCCGCAGAACCTCCCCGAAGGTCATCCGAAATTTACCCTTGTCACGAAAGTACTGCAATTATTCGTTGCATTTATTCATAAGCTAAATTGCACTTATTATATAAATAACATGGGTAGAATCTCTATCCTGACTATCTCCTGACTTTCCATTTCTATCCTGACCATAAACTGATCGAGGTTGCTCAGTCAACAAAACTATACAACTTTCTTATGGAAATTCTTCTGGGAAATTAAAAATATATATTAAAAACAAATGTTTACATACAAAATCCATCTTCCCCATACAGTCTGCTCGAAATGGGGAACCAAGTAAATCTTTATTTTTCCTTTGTTAAAAGCTGTTCATTTTTGTTGACTGAGCAACCCCTTCCAGTTTTCAGTACACCGTCCTTTAATAAACCTTTATACCCTGTAATCCCTTTTCGAGACATGAAGACAATTAAGAGCAATTAAGTAAGTAGAGTAATTAAATTAGTTACCTGTGCATAATATACCTATTAGGGATTTCTGTAACAGTAAATAAAGATGGAACCAAAATCTCGTAGGGGCTAAGTAAGTTTAGTTTTGTTTCATTACTTTCAGAATATTTTCTTTCCGAGTCTTCCGAGAAGAAAAATAAAAATTCAAAATACGATACGAACAAATAGGAAAGTGAACAAAGTTTTGACAAAATCTGTTTCTGCAAATTATTTATGTTTTTTTTTTACAAAGTGGCGCTACCTCTACGGATGTCATTCGGTTTGTTTTCATAGAGTACATTATTATATAGGGGGGGGTTTTTGCGTGGTTTTTGCAATACCTAGGTAGGTACTTTATTTTTTATTATCATTGTATTATTCGGTTGGCATTATTGGTGTATCGTGTTCGTGTATCACTCT
This sequence comes from Scrobipalpa atriplicella, assembly GCA_029255725.1. Classification (NCBI taxonomy): domain Eukaryota; kingdom Metazoa; phylum Arthropoda; class Insecta; order Lepidoptera; family Gelechiidae; genus Scrobipalpa; species Scrobipalpa atriplicella. The sequence continues at coordinate 38,039 of JARACY010002194.1, read as the reverse complement.
TGGACCGAGTGCGCAACAAAAGTAGTCGACATAGCTCCTAAAAGTGGCCAGATTACAGGTCGAAAAATCGGGAGACACGGTGGGTCGATGACATCGCCAAAGTGGCAGGAAAGGGCTGGTGGATGCGCTTGGCACTTGGATTATTCGGTATAAAGTATAAAGTATCGCGGAAATAACTTACGCAGAATGCAGCTTAACGAGAGTAACTAATTCCCTCAGATCTTTTTCCCCTAGAAATTTAAACTTTATATAATTAGTCATTTTTTTAACAGAGTATAAATTTTAATTATTTTATTATTATCGTGACATGGAGATGGGATGGTGAATGCATTGACATGGCATTGACATCTTGATGACATCAACACTGGTTTAGCGGACGCCAACTGATTATAGGAAAAAGATTCTAGTGAAAACTTGAAACTTAATATAAGTTTCTAGCTATCCAAAATATGAGACTGCTGTTAAAAGGATTAACAGTGGATTTAACGGATTTATTCATCATCTTTCTAGCCTCTTTCCCGTATCTCTCGGGGTTGGCTACCTAATATAGGTGATTGAACGAGGATACTGGTTTTTACACAGAGCGACTGCCATCTGACCTCCGCAACCCAGATCCAATCCTAGATAGGTTTCCTCACGATGTTTTCCTTCACCGTAAAAGCGCCGAATAAACGTACATACATAAATGAAATTCGAAAACCGAAAACACATTAGCAGGATTTATTATAAACTAACTAGTGGCTCCCTCTAGAGGGGAGTAGAAGTAATGTACCACGCCATGTGTTCGAAGCGGCTGGTAGCTGAACTATTATAAGCTCAACAAATCAAATCGGTGACAATAAATTATAAAAATGCATCGGAATATTTGAAAGGGGTAAAACAAACTTCTCATTTGCGTTTGTGAGCTTATTTTGGCTTATTCAATCAAACACGTACACGCAATCACGGCCTTTATTTATTGTATTGAAAGGCGGTGTTCACATTGGGCTCCGCGCTACACGGCGGCGCAGCGCGTGATTTTTTTATTTTACTCCGCGCGTAGGCGCGGAGCCAGTGTGCCATTCTCATACAAACCGATGTCCTTACACTTACAAAGAACGATACCGCTCCGTCGCTCCGCGGTGCGCAGTGCAGTGTGATAGTCGGGAAACGCTTTCAATGCCATCGTGAACACACTATTAAGAAACTGTAAACTCTTGTGCTCCAAAATAAGTAGTGACCAAAATTAATAAATAAACATTAATAATAATAAAAAATAAGACTTGGCTTAAAAGACTTGCATCCAAGCCATAAAATATTAAAAAAAAAAACCATAACTGTCAATGTCAAATAGAAGAATAACATAACCTTGACATAACCTAGAAATTAGAAAATCAAATCAAATCATAATTTTATTTCTAACTCAGTTTCATAATAATATAAAATGATTTACAAGTGGTGGCATCGTTTCGTTCGTAAAAGGACAAAACCTATTCCTGCGGATCAAGCAATTCTGTGGAAACAGCGTCTAAGTTTGTTGTATGGGTTCCTGGCCTGGAATGCATTTGGGCTGGTGGTTTACAGTGCTTACCAAGGAAAGGCCGATTGGGCGCACTATTATGGGCTCAAGAGCGATGAAGAGCACTCTATGCCTCCTGGTAAATTTGGGTTTTATTTATATAATCTATTACACAGAAGTCATCCAACATTATAGCCAACATCAACTATTACCATATTACCTAACAGCAACTTGATGCAAACAAATAAATAAAAAAACAGTTAACACTAAAGTATAAATATTAATATAACTGTATGTTGATGTTTTAGGATGCAATTTAGTTTAGTTTTGTCTCATTCTTAAAGATGCAACAATTTGAGTCAATTTTTAAAAAGATTTCTTTAAATATACCAAGCTACAGCAATAAAATTGTAAGACATTTCCTTCGTGAAGGTGTTTTCTATTTATTTTTTTGTTGCTATTTCTCTAAATATTTCTTTATTTTCTTAATTTCAGGTCAGGCATGGGCAAACACTCTTGGAATAAAAAATGCGAAAGTTTGGCGGATATCGGGATTTCAGAAGGTGGACGAGTATGAAATTGTTGACGGTGTTAAAATAGATTCTCCTAGCAAAAACATTACAGAATATAGTGAAGAACGTAGTGAATAGCTATAGCAAGATTATGTAAATATTTAATAGGTTTGTAAATTATTACGAAAACAATATTGTTAAATAAAATAAAATAGAATTTATTATAAAAGGCACTTATTATTACAATATTTTTTGCCAGGTATAAACTGGTAGTTAATCTTAAAACTTTTATACAAAAAATACCAAATCACAATTTGTTTCAGTCTAAGCCACAATAAGAAAATAGTTTTGTCATTTGCATTGATTTTGCTTATGTTGATAATTTTGCTTACATTATTTAAAATAATATTTGTTCTTATGATTAAGATCACAGCTGAATAGTGAGCCCCGGTTTGTTTGCACAGTTTGCAGGGGCAAAGGCAGATCAGTGTGGAACCACTAGTTGTTGTGAGAGTGGCAAGCGATGGCGCGACCGTGCCGCCGCCTTTCCAGCTCCTGCAGCAGTGCTGACCTGAAAATAATCACCCAAATCAATTAGAGAAAACTTATTTATTTATGAGCCTGTGATGTCCCACTGCAGGGCAAAGGCCTCTCTCCCTTCCTTCCACTTTTCACAATCCATTAATAGTACCCGCCATTCTTTTTGATACACATCCAAGTCATCTCGCCACCTCTTCGGGGTCGTCCACGTCGTCGACTTATTGCATTTGGTTCCCATTAGAGAAAACTTATTTAATAAAAATTACTGAGTGATGGAAATCTTTAAAATATAAGCATTTTGCAATATTTTAAGCCCAAATAATGTTGGTGTTAAAAAATTTGCTGATCAAACTTTAGGGTATGAAATGAACTACCCAGGGATGAAACTGAACAACTGTCCCCAAGAAACATAGGTAAAATATGAAAAAACATTGGACCTTCCATAAAAATGGTGTGGACCATTTTTTTTTTCATATCTCAACCTATGTTGCCTGATTTAGGTTGTTCAGTTTAATGGGCAGGTTGAAACTTTGGTCAAATATTTTTTTTACATCCTGTTTTTTCTTCAACATAATGCAAAACGCGTCGCTTCGCTACGTCAATGTGAGGTGGGCCTTAATTTTTCAGTTGAGTCAAAAACAAAAATACTACAATAAATACAAACGACATGTTCAATCGGTGTGTTGATGCTCACCTGTACTGCTCGTACTTCATGACGATGAGCTGCAGCTCCTGCTTGTAGAGTCTCGTGAGCATGTCCGAGTAGCAGTCCAGCTCGCTCAGCCGAAACATGTTCCAGCGCAGCTTCTGGTCCAGCTGAGGGTCCGCTGGAAAATTGTTGATCCTGGGTTAGTTTAGTTCAAATTGTTTCAATATAACATCCAGATTTTGCAAGTGCTATGCACTTTTCGCAGCTCGCGGGATCAAGCCTACCGTAAGTTTAGAAAAAAAGATGCATATTAAACCCTGGTGTCGGAGTTTCTAAACCGCCTAATAGCACAGCTAATAAGCCTCTGACATGGTTTGTGTAACGACCACTATCAAAGTTAGCGACCGGGACCGACAGCTTACGTGCCCTCCGAAGCACGGAATCGTTTTTCTTTCGGACGATCAGCTGATTCAGCCTGCATTGTCCTAACCAAACTGGGGAAAATTTCACAAAGTGATAAATTGACAAATATCAACTTTGTGTCCCCACCTGGGAATCGAACCCAGGATATCCGAATCGGGGGCCCATAGCTCAGATCACTAGACAACGGAAGCAGTAACTGTAACTGAATCATCATCATAAAACTACAATAGATCTACACAGGACGCAGTGGCTATTGGGTTGTAGGCGCTACCCCTCATTTCCAAATCATCCGACTGTTACTGCAGCTGCAGATATGAAGCAGGTGGTCACGCCGAACACTATCGGGTACACAACACAGTTGAAACTTACCTTTGGAATAGACAATGAGCCAGTGGGGGATTTCTTCCAGCAAGTACGGCGGCACGAGGGTGGGCACGAACGGACTGACGAGGTAGCACCCGCCGACGAGGCACGGGTGCGCGTACGTCGTCTGGTGGGTTATTTCACTGCCAACATACGGGCACATTAATAAAAAACATCCAATCGAGAGGGACCTGAAATGTACGGTTTCGTGGACAACCTTGCGAGACTGGTTTCTTTTGACATCATCAAGCACAATTTTCAATGTTTTTTAGGCTCGTATTTATAAAACGATCTCAAGATTGAGAGCAATATTAAGTGCGGATTTGACAGGTCATTTTGTAGCTTCACTTTAGCATTTCTCGCTGTCACTCTTGAGAGCTGATTATAAATACGGGCCTTACAGTTATATGAATTCTTTTCATTATTCGAACGTTAAGATTACCTAAAAGTTTAACTTAAGCCCTTGTAAGTATTCATAAATAAAATAGCACAAAACAGAAATTAAGAAATATATCTACATATACGGCAGACGAAATCTGCTCCTTAAACACAAAATTTCGAGTCCTGATGATGCTACACTCACTTGACATAGTAGACGCCGTGGTGCTTGGTGCTGACGCGCTGCCAGGGCTGCGGCACGCTCTCTAACGGGTGTGTCCAGTGCGTGGTTTGCGTGTAATGGTCCATGTAGTAGCGACGCCCACGTAACGTGCGGTCGGCGGACCAGCCCGGCGGCAGCGGCAGGTCGCATTCGTCTGAACCACCTAAAATAAAATACTTATTTGACTTGTACTTAATTATTTTCTATGCATACACTCTTATTTTACATAATACAGTTATGAAAATAGTCCTACAGTAAAGACCGTCTTTTTGTACAACTTATTTTCAAAAAACTTGAAAAGTGCAATAAAATATATTAGATAAGATAAACGTTTATTCATTAACAATACAAAAGACAACAGAACAATATTCTATTCCATTCTATAAAAGAAAGACATACGATAAAGAATACAACAAAAAAAAAAACTAACATAATCAAAAATAGAGTCGAACAAGGATCTTTTGGCGCGTAGTCATTGAATTTTAATTATTATTCATTATTTACTATTTTTAATTATTGAATTATAAGCGCGAACTATTTTATTTTACAGTAGCAGAAGTCTAAGAAGTATAAACCACATACCTTGGCTGGTGGAGATGATGCTGCTGGCATGGCTTTTAGGAGGATACGGGAGAGCGGATGTGTTCACGTAGTTTGAGTATATTGGCGACGACTGGCTACTGGTTGTGTACGCTGTAAAATAAGATCTTAATTAACCAGCCTGGTCTGAAAGATCATCATCAGCTCATATACGTCCCCACCGAAAGGGCATGAGCCTACCCTGAATAGGGCGATCGGGCCTAAGTCGACCACATGGGCCCAGTACCTACAGTATGGATTGGTCAATTTCACATACAACCTTTGAATTTCTTTCGTAAGTGTGTGCATGTGCAGGTTTCCTCACGATGTTTTCCTTCACCGTAAAAGCGCCGAATAAACGTACATATGAAATTCGAAAACATTGGTATGTGGTAGGATTCGAACAACGACAGCCTTATCCACTACACCATCGGGCTATTTGGGTCTGAAGGATAATTCACCAAAACGTATAAGCCTGATCTGAAATATAGAAGTAATTTGGTAGAAAAGATACCCGACTAATATAGCCTTACAGTCGCTGCAGGTGTGGAGCCGTATGGACAGCGGCGAGGGCGGCGGCAGGCGCGGCGCGAGGCTCAAGCTCGACGACAGCCGCGGCATGCTCGACTCGCGGGATCCGTACTGCTGCTGTTTCTGTTGCTGAACCTGAATAGACGGATCATGAAAATATTGGGTGTAAATAAAATTGCTGACGATCAAATTTGTGACAAATACTGCAACTTTGAATGCAAATATCTCGAGAGAGAAATTTTTTAGACTTTTTTTTCAAGGTAACCTCCATTTCATTTTAAAAGACCTGTCTAATGATACCCCACTCAATATACTCCAAAAAAAAATTTTTTGCCCCCCCTTTCACTTGTATGGGGGGGGGTCCAAAAATAATATTTTTGAATTGTTTTTTTTACATTTCTAGATTTGCGTCATTATAATCTATCTTCAGACCAAATTTCATGTTAATAGGTGAAAAACTGAGGTTTTCACAGGGGCGCGGCATACAGACGGACGGACGGATGGACAGACAGATAAGGGTGCCTAGTTGACAAAAAATAGTCAATTTGTTTCTTTAGTTACCTGTTGTTGATTCTGGTAAATAGGATCCTCCTGCTGTTGTCTGTAGTATCTATAGCTGGTTTGTCTACTAAATGAGTCATCTATCTCATTGAGAGTGGATTGTGAAGCCTAAAAAGTATAAAAAATTAAATATTTATCTAGAGTTTACACATAATTTGGCCACATTTGATATACACAGATATAATCTTCTAAACAAAAATGATCTGAAAATTGTAGAAGATTCTATTTTTGTGTTAATTATTTCATTTATGATTTTATAATAAAAAGATTTCTTATGTTTATCGAGATTTATATTTACCAAATTGGAATCTAACAGGAACTGCTGGGAATTGTTGTAGTTGAAGGAAGTACTGGGGGTTGGTGGTGTTGGAGTAGGAGCTGGTGTAGCCGGAGGATCATTGGTTGATAGACTAGCAAATCTGAAATATGGCATTATTATTATAAGGCCAATTTGCAATAAATAAGGTCTTATGCAAAAAACAGAAAATTTACAATGGGTAATTGAAAATCCAGTTAATTATGTTAAAGTACAATTATTGATAACTTGATAGTACAAAATTGATAAATAACAGGGAAGTGTGCAGGGAAGTAAATGTTTACAAAATTAATTATCATTTCAAACTAAAATTCTATCGTATCTTTGTTATCTTTAGTATTAATACATGATCTCACATTTTAAATCTTGGCAAGTGTTCGAAATTATCGTAAAGAATGTTCACTACCTATACAAATAATTGCAGAACAAACAATGCATTGCAGCTGCCCATACATTTTTCAATTAACACTATTACAGGGAGCATAATAATTGAACATGTGATATCACGCACCTGGATGCTAAATTGGGCACTGACTCGCTGGGAGTGTATTTGCCGGCGTGCCCGCTCATAGTCTGTGCCTTCCCGAACTTATTCTCATGACTCTGCGAGCCGACGTCACTGGCGCCAAACGGCTGACTCTTCGGCCGCCTGTTGTGACCAGTTGTCCACACATTTATAACTAGAACGAAAACGAGGAACACAGTGATCAAAGCTTTAGGTGGACGGTCAATGATATCACCAATTACATGACGAAAGTGGTTTCATAGTGGATTAAAACAAAGTTACGAAAACAACAAACAAACTTACTTGGTAGATCTGGTGGTGTATCCTTCTTGATATATTTGCCCACCACACCCTCATTAATAGCTTTCTGGCTTTTCTTAGATATCATAATGATGATTTATAAATAAATTAAATTATACAAAATCTGGAAATAAGGAAAAAAAAAACACCACAAAATCACAAAACATAAATTTGACATTGATTGCAGGGATGTTATAAGCCAACTTAGGAATTATGACACAGGCCTGTCAAAATTATGGTACCGCAGCAAAAATTATGGTACGGTTTGATTTTCAGTAAAATAGGTAAAAAAAAAATGAAATGGACGTAAGTTCGACATAAAAAATCTTCTCCGTACCTATTCTACGTTGATTCTACCCCTTTTATTCTACCGGACGCTCACCGAAAGAAAGAAACAAGATTAGGTAAACCTACAATCAATGGCCTATATCCAAGAGAATATAATCACTAGTATGCATCAAAAACAAGAACAAAACGTAATATCTGTTCCATTTCACGACAAATTATGTGGCCAAACTAATGTTTGTATGGTAATTAATGGTAAATGCAAAATTATGGTACTAATGCGTACCATAATGAAGTTCTAGGGTACAGGGTACGAGGACCTGGAGTGCGTTCACGCATGCACCTAGGGGAAACCGTTAGAGCGACTTTTAATCTGACAGCTCGCGTAAACCCCCGTTCATGCACGCACTTGCACCTGTCAGGATGAAATTTCCCCTGACAGGCGCTTCAAAACGGGGCTTTATCAACTGTCAAAGTGAAAAGTTCCCCTAACCTTGCGCTAACCGTGCGCCCGTGAACGTACCCTTGAATTATGGTACATGTACCATAATTATGGTACGTATAACATCCCTGATTGATTATTTGACATTTACGTAACATCATTGCCATTTTCCACCTCTTTTTTTTTACTGCAAAGTTTCCCTCCTGCAAGCAGCAATGTATTCTGAAATTGGGTCCTTCTTCTTCTTTTCTTGTAGGTTTCGAGTCGATCGACCCGATGAACCCTGCTGTTGGAGTTTTTAAACCGCAATTTACACAGCAATTGGGTCCTGCAAGCAGGGGAGTGTAGTAACGAGTGTAGGATTTTATTTTACCATGGTAACTTTATAACTTACTTCTGGAGTGCGTTCAGACGACCCAGTATAAATGTTATACCGTACGAGTTTCATACTTCCGGGACGCACTGAACGTGCACTTTAGCCGCTGTCAGATAAAATTTCACTTCCGGTGCGTCTCTGAACGGGCAGGATAAAAATTAACCTGGTCGAAATTTCATCTGACAGGCGCCTCTGAACGGGCAGTATAATTTTTAACCAGGTTAAATTTCGATCGATCGAGCGGCTCTGAACGTACCCCTGGGGTACGTTCAGTCGACCCAGTTCGATATTTATACCGATCGAATCTTATACTAATGGGACGCACTGAACGTGCACCTTAGCCGCTGTCAGATAAAACTTCTCTTCCGGTGCGTCTCTGAACGGGCCGAATAAAAATTCACCTAGTCGAAATTTCATCTGACAGCGAGCGGCTCTGAACGTACCCCTGATTGGCCAATTTTAAATTTAGTGTGGGACGCTACGTGCGTCGACACGCTCGCACCGTCTCACGTCCACACGACCTCAAATTCCCCAGGTGCTGCGGCAGTGTCGGCTGAACTGGGTAAGCGAAGAAAGTACCAGGACCTAGGGGATGGTTACATTTTCTTTCCAATTGCTTTGGAAACAATGGGATCGTGGGGACCTAGTGCCCGTTCATTCCTTAAGAATATTTCAACACGCCTCATCGAGGCAACGTCAGACCCAAGGGCAGGCAGCTTTTTTGCACAGCGTTTAAGCCTGGCTGTGCAAAGGGGAAACGCAGCTAGCCTCTTGGGAACGTTGCCTCGATGCGGAGCTTTAGAAGATATTTTTTATTTGTAATTTGTTATTTTTTATTTTTATACTGTGTTTTCATAAATAAAGTTTATCATAAAAATAAATTGAAACTCTTTAAGGTGTTAAGCGCCCACTACATTACTCGCGAAGTTGACCGAAGTAAGCCGAGCACGAGAGTGTAGAGAGGCACTTCGTGTAACTTCACTTCGCTTCGGGCAACTTCCGTTCTGTGTCGGTTTTTTGTGTCCGAGTCAAAGGGCCCGAAGTTCGAATACGAAGTGACACACTACATTACTCGACTTCAGTTTACTAGAAATCTTTGCCAACGTATGTCGTGTATGTCGTGGCCAGGATGAGTTTGTTGTCTCAAGATCAAGCGCTCTTATTCTTAGAATTGTTACAAGGAGAATCCATTATATGGGACGCTAAACATGCGGGACATCATCTTCCTAGTCTTTTTCCCGTATCTCTCGGGGTCGGCTACCTAATGTAAGGGATTGAATGAGGGTCCTGGTTTTTACACAGAGCGACTGCCATCTGACCTCCGCAACCCAGAAGGGACCAGACCCAATCCTAGATTAGGTTACACACAACCTTTGAATTTCTTAGTTTTTTCTTAGGTTTCCTCACGATGTTTTACTTCACCGTAAAAGCGCCGAATAAACGTAGGTATGTATATGAAACGTATATGAAATTTGAAAACCGAAAAACACATTGGTACGTGGTGGGATTCGAACCACGACACGACCTACTGCACAGAACGCTGCGGCCCTATCCACTACACCATCCGGGCTCGTACGCTAAACATGCGGGATATAAAGTTAAAAAAGAAAACAATTTACGATGCTTGAGTGTGTATAAGCCATAGAGTAGGTATATTTTAATAGGGTATAAGTGAAATAATGAATGTACCAGTTGAAGAATTCAAGTTTTTATTTTTTTTTGTATTATGTATTCGTATATAGTTGAAATAAGCATAAATAAGCAAGAGAGCACAAAGCAGCGGCAGCTGCAACTTGCACGTCATCCATCTTTAAGGCCTGCCTAGCGACTGAGCTTTTCCGAAGTCTTAAACCCCTATTAGACTATGCGATTTCAAGACAGTCTTACTAAGACAGTCTAACAGTCTAATTAGACAAGCTCGCTATTACACTGTGCTGAATACCGCATGCTAACTCATTTGCAAGGCGAACTCTGTCAGCGACGGTTGTCGTAAGAGTCATGGGAAAACTTTAGAAATACCAGAAAATTGCCGTAGCTCTTACCGCGACTATTAGTATAAATAAATATTAAAAAAACAAAAGAAGAATATGGGTAAAGAAGTATTTACTTCTGCGGGAAAAATTATCAAATATGCAAATATTGAGTGTTTTAGAACCATCTGACTCTTTAGAGTAGGAGTTGCTAACTTTGAACATCTTTTGAAATTAATTACTCCATATAATCAAAATACAGACGTCTCTCCTGTGCGGCGGATGAGCGCTGACTGAGCGGTCTAAGCGTGCTAAGTCTTATTACACCACGCGATGTCAAGCAAGTAAGCAAGTAAGCACGGCCGAATCCACTCGATCGGTCTAATTAGACAGACTAACTTGCTAAGTGCTATTACACTATGCTAAGTCTTAGTAAGTCTGTCTTGATATCGCATGGTCTAATAGAGGCTTTAGTCGGGAGCGCACAGTAGGAATTATAAAGAAATACACGCATAAATATAAGTTAAAGATCGTTTTATTTATCTACTACACGTTAACAAAAGCAGCACATACGCCATATTGCAAAACAATGCAAGACAGAGAGAGAATATGTATGACGTCATTATAGCTTTCTCTTTTCATTACATTGCATTAAACTTAACACCCCCTCTCAATGTAATAAAAAAGAAAACAAATTGTTACAAATACTTATTCAAAAAAGATACCACATCCAACTATGAATTTTAACAACAAATCTTTCTTTAAAGGTTTTGTGAACATGTCTGCAATTTGTTCATTAGTACACAAATATTTAACACATATTTTGTTACAACTTATAAGCTCTCTAACAAAATGATACTTCACATCAATATGCTTCAGTCTTTTAACACTGTTAGTGTTTGCAATTGAGATGGCTGATTGATTATCACAAAATATATTAATTGGAGTTACATCATTCATGTTAAATTCCTGAAGCATATTAATTAACCAACATGCCTCACTACATGTCATACTTAAAGAAACATATTCAGCCTCCGTGGAGGACAGACTCACAGTGCTTTGTTTCTTAGAACACCATGATATCAAACAATTAGAATATAAAAAGCAATATCCCGTAGTTGATTTTCTGTCTTTAAGATCCCCCCCCCAATCAGCATCGCAATACCCTATCAAACTTTCCCCCCCGTTACGTTTGTAAATTAATTTATAGTTTATTGAATGCTTGACATATCGTAAAACTCTTTTCAAAGCTACCAACAACATGTCACTAGCGCGGTCTTGGTATCTACTCAGTACTGACAAAGCCACACAAAGATCAGGCCTTGTTCCTGATACAGCATACATCAAGCAGCCAATAATCTGTCTACAAAGATTTTCAACATTCCTACTTGTTTTACATTCATTTTGAAGCAACAATGTATTAAAGTTTGGGTCCATAGGGGTAGTGATGGGTTTACAGTCAAACATGTTAAATCTTTTTGTTGAGGTGTAGGGGCAGCCAGTGGAAATGAAACGGATAAATTAGTTAGACGGAATTTATTTTGGGAAAAACCAGCCTTCACATAATGGCTGACATGCAAGGACAAAACGGAAGTCGGCGCTACAGCGCGCCCTACATTTTTCTAATGCGAACTAAACGCCGGAAGTACTTATTTAAACCTTCTTAACACTCCCACCAAATAAGTATTTCCAAACCCCATAAACTTCCTTATACAACAAAAATCTATAATTCAGGCTCTTTAAACTTTTATACAACAACAAACTGTAACTGAGTATCTCCCATCAAAACTGTACTTATTATTTCTCAATAAAACTTTATAAAGTACCTATATCTGTCTTTTCTTTCAAATAGTAGACATAGTGACACATTAAAACAATTTAAGAACCTACTAGCCATACAAACAGTAAAGAAACTTTCAGATCAGGCTCAGAGTAGACAAAAATGTATCAAAAACAACTATTCCTCCAAAACAACTATACCAACACCTTGGTTACTGTTTAAGTTTTATATTTACATTTTATACGTTTACACACAAGACGGTGTGTTTGCAAACCCTGAGGTGGATCCATGTGAAATGCTGTTTTCTTATCAAACTTTACCATTGGTACAAGTGTCTTCAGATACTCTATGCCATATTTTCGAGAGTAGCCTATGGCATACAAGTGAGCTTTATCCTTCTGCACATCAACTGTGTTTTCTTTTATAGTAATCTTATTGTCAGGCAGTTCTTCTAACTTCCACATCTGACGATCACTATGTGATTTCAGCTCCTCATCTATTGCTTGAATCCACTTCTCTTTATTTTCATTTTTAGTTGCCCCTTGATAAGTGATCACCACTAGCTCTGTAAGGTTTGCCTCTTGCACTACCTGTCTCGATCTCAAGTTGTATCTCGTTGAGCCGTCTTCTTCTGTTACTTTCTCAGTCTCAGTCTCTTTTACTTCTTCTGTCTCTGATGCTTTGTCAGTTTCTCTCACATCACCCTTCTCTGTTACCTTCCCTATGTTTTGTTGATAAAAACTTTCAAAGGTATCATTGTCTTCTGTGTCAACATCAAACAAATAGAAAGACTCTTCTTCTATGCTATCAATGCCACTCAGTTCTTCAATACAGTCACTAACCTCACTGGTCAAGACAGTTTCAAACAACAGTTTGTAAATGTTATTTGGTTGCTTTAAACCTGATGCAACCACACTATCACTACTGTCTTTTATGACTGCGCAATCTTTAAATTTTAAGACACTGAAGCCTTTGGACGTTACTACGCCCTCCGAAAATAAATTCGTCTTCAATTCAGGCACGTATAAAACGTCATTTATGGTAGAATCGTACCATTTTCCATCCAAATACTTCTTAATATTCACTGTTCCACAGCCCATCACAGTCAATTCTCTCTTGTCTCCCAAACGCACATTATCATGATCTGAAGCTGGCTTGAAATTTGTGAGATAATCACGTCTAAACGTCATATGTGCCGACGCGCCGCCGTCGAGGATCCAACACGAGTCATCGCTATCTACCATATTTGCCTCGGGCAGGTCTACAGTAAACGCAGACTGCTTGGAAGAGCCGCTCCCTTCTGCAGAGCTCCCATTCCGACAATCTCTCGCGTAGTGGCCACGCCGATGACATTTGAAACACTTAAAAGGGTGCCGTTTCTTTGCACCTCCCGTGTCACTCGTACTGCTGCTCGCACCACCGCACAGTGGGCACTGTGCGCCGTTCTTAAACTCGGTGCCCTTTGTAGCAGCTAACGCCAATGCCTCATCATTTTCCGATGTAAAAGTGCTTTCCTCATCCAGGAGTCGAGCTGTCAGATTCGACAATGTTTGTCTCGACGGATCTAATGAGAGCCATGCTTGTCGTAAAGTCCTGTACTTTTCGGGCAGGGAACCAAGAATTTTCGTAATTATGCTCATCTCTGATAATTTTTCTCCGCAATCATTCAGCTCTTTGGCAATATTTTCGACTTTTGCGATAAATTCGGCCATTTTTTCACCATTTGACATCTTGACGTTATGGAATTTTCCATGCAAAATAAGTTTTGAATTTTCGCTTTTCTGACTGTAAATAGAATCTAATTTATCAATCATTTGCTTCGAAGTTGAGCAAGTTTCGATAAGCGAAATTTGCGAGAATTCCATTGCCGAGCTAATGATATACTTGGCCCTTGCATCCTCCATATCCCATTTTTTCTGTTCTTTGAGTTGTTCTGCCCGTTCTTTGGCATCATCCTCTACCACTGGCCTCTCTGTTTCGAGGTGGTCACTCAAACCTTTTGCCCCTAGTGCGCACTGAATCTGAAACTTCCACTGTCGATATCCTTCACCGCCAAACCGCCTGGCGATATTCATTGAGCCGAGCTCCATGCTGGCTGCCGTGATACTGTACTTATCTCGTGCACATGTATCCAACGCGAACAAACGACGACGCCGCAACTATTGACGTGAAAATTTTCAAATTCTTCAAAAAACGCGATCTAACACAGTTTTTTAGTTTTTACGCACTCGCGATCACTGGGCCCATAACCTGTTGAGGTGTATGGGCAGCCAGTGGAAATGAAACGGATAAATTAGTTAGACGGAATTTATTTTGGGAAAAACCAGCCTTCACATAATGGCTGACATGCAAGGACAAAACGGAAGTCGGCGCTACAGCGCGCCCTACATTTTTCTAATGCGAACTAAACGCCGGAAGTACTTATTTAAACCTTCTTAACACTTTTTAATACATTTTCTAAATATTTCTTTTGAGACAATTCAGTTATTCCTGTATTTAAATTTTGGTTTACATTTATTCCTAAAAAATCTGATATCAACCCTAAATCTTTCATTTTAAACTCCTGATGTAATACTGCCTTGAGATCTTCAATTTGTTTGGAATTGTTACCAAAAATTAACATGTCGTCAACATACAACAAAACATACAATTTATGTTCACTATTACACTTTGAATAGAGACAAGAATCACAGTGTGATCTTTTAAAACCCTCCCTCATCATTACAGAATTAAATTTATCGTTCCACGACTTTGGTGACTTTTTAAATCCATACAAAGCTTTGTTTAGTTTTACAATATTCTTACCATTCTCATATGCCCCTTCTGGTAAACTGATGTACACACTGTCATCCCCTATCTCCCCATACAAAAAGGCTCCTGTCACATCCATTTGGAACACTGGTAAATTTAATTTTGTAGCTACAGCCAAAAATAACCTAAAAGTTGCCAACTTGGCCACTGGTGCATAAATTTCGTCCAGACTTAGGTCATCTTTTTGTTCAAATCCCCGAGCCACTAACCTTGCCTTATACTGTACAGTCCCGTCACTTTGTTTGATTTTAAACACCCACTTGCTACTTATCACTTTTTCACTCTTTGGCACTTCACATATTTTCCAAGTGTCATTGTCTTTCAGTGTTTGCAGTTCCTTCTTGATTGCTTCTTGCCACTTACAAGCATCGGGTCTCTTCATGGCTTCTTCGTAGGACGTAGGGCCTTCTTCCAGTGTGGATGTCACATGGTTACATATGTAGCGCATGTTCGGTTTCCTGGCTCGCTCGCTCCGCCGAAGCATAGGGACTTGAGCTTCATCCTGACTCGAATCACTGTGATTATCGCTAGTACATGGCTCGTACAGGCTTTCTTCTGACTCACCCTGCAATGTGCTGTCAGTATCCTCAGTTGTCACTAAAGGTTGATCATCTTCACTTTCACTTTCCTGTTCCGGCACCTTATCATCTTCTTCACATGCACATAGCTTCACAATGTCCTTTTGTAGCTGAATATTCCCAGCAGACTGTTCTTCCGGCTTCAATACCTCACCAGCTTGCTCAGGTAAGAAAACTAAATCTCTTAATGTGTCCACAGTGTTCTTGTTTGGAAAATACACTCTGTAGCCTTTTGTAGTTTCTCCATATCCTACCATGATTCCCTTTTCTCCTTTAGGATCCCATTTTCTTCTAGTTTGTTTGGGAATATGAACAAACACAGGTGTTCCGAAGATTTTGAGGTTATGTATGTCATACACTGTGTTTGTCCATAACTCAAATGGAGTTTTACCTTCAATGGAACTTTTGCCTGTCCTATTGATGACAAAAGCAGCAGTGTTGACTGCTTCTGCCCACAATATCTTTGGTAAATTCTTTGCACATAGCATAGTTCTTGCTGCTTCCACTAATATTCTGTTTTCTCTTTCAGCTGTTCCATTTTGTTCTGGTGTATAGGCTACTGATGTCTGATGGATGATCCCTTTTGATTGAAAGAACTCTTGAACCTCCTTGTTTACAAATTCTGTTCCGTTGTCACTGCGAAAGAATTTCACATTATTTCCTGTTTCATTTTCAGCCTGATTTATAAAGTTTTTGACAACATACTTGATCTCACTCTTTTCTTTGACAAAGTAAACTTTTCTGTACTTTGAAAAACTATCCTTGAAAACTACAAAATATTTCGAACCTCCAACCGAAGTTTCCTCCATGGGGCCACAGGTGTCAGCGTTGATAATTTCGCAGGTTCTTGATAATTTCGTGTCGCTAACAGGATATGGCAAGCGATGAATTTTCCCTTGTAAACAACTCTCGCATTTAAACGTAGTTTCGTTGAACTGAACTGCGTTGTTTTTCAGTGTGTTCCGTACATAGTCAATATTTTGATGGCTCATTCTTTCGTGCCACTCACGCAAACTGTGTTTCGCACTTGCTGTGTTTGCTTCGCCACTGGGCATCTCTCTAAATTTCAGCCAGTAATTTGTCCCAATCCGGTCACCCACGGCCATTGTTTTGCCTTCTTTTTGGAATTTACATATATCCTTTTTTATCACCATTTCATAACCCTTCTGTGCCACAACAAACACCGAGAACAGATTATTTATCAGATCGGGAACATAGAGTACTTCGTCTATGGTCGTGTCAATCCATTCACTCCCATTCGATACTTGCAGCGCCATCTGTCCATAACCGTGCACTTCCGCTATCGTTCCGTTTCCCAGAGTGACTGTTCGTCCCATTCCCTCCACACTTGTGTATGTTGTAAAAAACTGACGTTCACGACACATGTGATCACTCGCTCCAGAGTCAGCTAACCACAAGCTTTTGAATGTTTCATCATGAGCACTTGTTGCAACGAATGCATTAGACATTTTCGAGTTCACTCTACGGTCTTTCTCCTTCTTGAACCGGCACTGACTTTTAAAATGTCCAATCTTGTTACAAAAATAACACCTTTGTTCTGAACTATTACCGCCCGAATCACGCTGATTGTTTCTATCGTTCACAAAGTTATTTTTGCACTCACTTTGGAAATGTCCAGTCTTGTTACACTTGAAACATTTTTTGTTGTTTGTTTTTCTGACAAAAAATGCTGATGACGACGGCTGAGAATCACTATTCTTTTTATCTATTCTTTCTTCTTCTATTAGCAATCTAGAAACCAGATTTTCAATTGTTTGTTTATCTTCTGGTGCTGACTCCCAAGCGGACACAAAATGTTGATATTGCTCTGGTAACGTCATCAATATTTTTGTGATAACGAACTTGTCCGATATTTCTTCACCCAACTGTTTAAGTTGATTTTGCAGCTCCTGTATCTTTGACAAGAATACAGACATTTCTGTGCCAGGTTCATATTTATACTGAAAAAATCTCTGTTGAATGATATGAATACTTGTTTCAGATTTTTGTTCGAAGACTGCTAGTAATTTCCGCCACATCTCAGCTGATGTGTTGCACGAGAGAATATGTAACATAACATCGTCTGTCACCCGCAATACCAGTATGCTTTGTGCTTTGGCATCCAGGGCCTCCCAACTCACTCGTTGACCTGGATCCTCGGGTTTTACTGTTGTCCCATTGACGATATCGAACAATCTCTGACCCCGTAGCATGACTGTAGTTTGAAACTTCCAAACGTTCCAATTTTTTGTGCCCTCAAGCTTAATTCCAGACAATGCTGCGTCCATCGTGTTTTCTTCTCTCCTGGAGACCTTCCTGCCTTGTCCAGATACTCGAACAAGTTATTCCGACTCGACGAAAAATAACCTCAACTGTCGGCGCCGCCGTTCACCACGCGGTCCCGTACTTTCGTCGATGTTTTCTCTCACAGTTTTTGACGATCTATACGTGTATTTACTTTTCCCGGTCTAATTATGAGTCTGGGCCCATAACCAGTAGGAATTATAAAGAAATACACGCATAAATATAAGTTAAAGATCGTTTTATTTATCTACTACACGTTAACAAAAGCAGCACATACGCCATATTGCAAAACAATGCAAGACAGAGAGAGAATATGTATGACGTCATTATAGCTTTCTCTTTTCATTACATTGCATTAAACTTAACACGCACCAATTTGACAGTCCGGTCCGGACGTCGTCTGTTAACACCTTTAATCTTATTGGTCAAACCTGTTATTGACTCCCCTAAGCCACGCCCCTTTCTCAACGTGTTTTTGAATGATGACAAAGAAAGATCAGTATTATGAAAGAAAGAGAAAACGCTTGCTATGTTTCATATTGCTTGTCTTTTTCACTTGTTTTGATAAGATTCGAATCCTTGTAATAAAACCGCGACATCAAGAAAGAAAAGCGTGGCGCGAGATCATCGCTATCTAGAACGTGATTTTCGTAAATATTTCTAGTAATAAGTATTTACAGTGAAATAAAACTATTTAATTAGATAAGTTTATAGCTGTAATGATATAATAATGTTTTATTTAGTCGGCTTAGGTCTTGGTGATGCAAAAGATATTACAGTCCGCGGTTTAGAAATAGTAAAAAAGTGTGATAAAGTTTATTTAGAAGCATACACATCAATATTAACTGTTGGTAAAGAAGTTTTGGTGAGTTTAACATTGCGTGTTCTGCTAATAAGTCATTCGATGATTCGAATAATTTGTATTACTTATCTGTTTTGTTTACATAGGTTATGTGCAGTTGCAATCTTATTTAATTACAGGAAGAGTTTTATGGGAGACCTTTGATACTGGCTGACCGTGAGTTATGTGAAGGCAGCATAGACGATGTGCTGAAGGAGGCTAAGGACAAAGAAATAGCCCTGTTGGTGGTAGGAGACCCGTTGGGAGCAACCACACATACCGATATGATCCTGCGCGCTCGACAATTTGGTGCTAAAGTACAGGTACTTGCATTATTTTTTGTTATAAGATTGCTTGTACTCTAGTTACTAGTATTTTTTTTTTCGGTATCAAAGAAACTTCCAATGGGAATAACAATTACCAGACTTCCCGCTTACTTAAGGGGCAGGAAAAAAAAACCACATACTCTATATTGTTTTGTGGAATTTACCAAAATACGCATTTTCACACATTTAATATTATTTGTAATTTGGTTGCTTTTTTAATTTTGGACAACCACACCCTGTTAACTTGCAATAATACAACTTTCTCTGTAGCTTTAAAAAGTAGTAACTTGATGTAAACTTTTATTGCAGATTGTCCACAATGCTTCAATAATGAATGCCGTGAGCTGCTGCGGGCTACAGCTGTATAACTTTGGAGAGACCGTGTCCATCCCATACTGGACTGAGACCTGGCAACCTGATAGTTTCTTCGAGAAAATCATCGGCAATTACTCAAGGAATTTACATACATTGTGTTTATTAGGTAAATATTTTCTACGATCCTACAATGGTGGTGGTAGCTAGATACTCATTGTTAAGATAAAACATATAATCGCATTTAAATATCTTAGAAATAACATTGTACTGTACTTATACCTACCTATGATCAATATTTAAAAAACAATGTTTTTCATAGTTCAGGTTTATGCAAATGTTAATTTAATTAGCATGTAAATTACTTTAATTTACCATGACTGGCGCCGCCTCTGCCGACCTTATTAATAGATATATGACGTAACCTACTAATTACTTAATTTAATATTATTGTATGAAGAATATTTTTTATCCAAGGTTTTTACTGTTTCAGATATCAAAGTAAAAGAGCCGACAGAGGAATCACTGACCAAGAAAGTAAGGCAGTACATGGACCCCAAATTCATGTCTGTCAAAGAAGCTGCTTCTCAGTTGGTCCAGATTATAGAAAGGAAGCCTGAACTAGGTAAAGTAGTCAAGTCATTATAGTATTGTACACAACATCATAAATAGTAAAACTAGGTACAAGTGATACTGATAGATAAGATAAAGCTCTGTCTGTGTGGCGAGGTAGTGGATACAAGTGTTAAGAGTAGGTAGATAACAAAAAACTGAAAACTAAAATTGTTATGATAATTTTTTGAATACTTCTTCCATGCTGGACTGGGAGTGAAATAAAAACATAGAATGTGTCAACTGCATTTCCTCCCGGGTATGCTGTAAAAACCAGCTAAGGGATTCGAGGGTTCCAGCCAGGGTATTGCAATTTAGGCGATGGGCTGACAACCTGTCACTATAGCGATTCACATATGTCTATAATTGCCCTCGAAACTTGTCAGACGTGGCAGAACAACCTTTTCTTTTGTCGTTTACGCTCTGCCTACCTCATTCGGGATAAAGGCGTGATTATATGTATGTATAATTTTTTTTGAAGAAAATTTAAAAATTAAATTACCAGTTTGGGAGGTGGTCCACGGGCAACGAGGGGTTCTATATCATATTGCTGTTTGATTATAAGCCAAAAAATAACAAGTCCCTTATTATTTTCTCTAGACACACCATAACAATTATAACATTTTGTCTTGCAGGTCTAACAAAAGAGTGCCTGGTGGTGGGTCTGTCACGCGTAGGCGCCCCGGAGCAGGCGATCGCGGCTTGCTCATTGGATAAAATGCAGCAGTGCGAGCTGGGCGCGCCGCTGCACAGCCTCGTCGTGCCCGCGCCCAATCTGCATCCGCTCGAGCTCGACTATCTCGCGCAGTTCCGATAGCAAATAAACAGTTTGCTCTACCATAGGAGTTTTATTTGAGGCACGCCTGTAGTCCTTACGAGGGGGTAGGCAGAGCGTTAACGGCCTCTCTTACAAGGAGGTTTTCGCCTAGCTTTTTTCAGTCTTTCAGAAATGAATTCCTCACATGAGGAACGACTATGCCAAGTAGTGTACTACCAATAGGTACTAATACAGAACTAGTAGATATAAACAATGAAAGGTCACATTTTAGGAAGTAAAGTAATTAATATATTTATTATTTACAATCAATAATTAAACCATGATATAAACAGAATTCGAGCTGCTACCATTAAAATAACATTCAAACTCATAATTGGTCCACCAAGCTACCACAAATTACTACAACATAACATTATTTAAATCAATTACAATCATAAAGGTTAAAAAAGGTACATTAATTATTATTTGGTCTAAGTTTCACAATTATAAATAATGAAAATTAATAATGTAATATACAAATAACGGAATGTAGTAATACCAACGGTGGATATGCAAGGTCACCTATTTATTGGTATACATCAACATCTCTAGATATTAACTGGAAAATGGTGGGTCACATTCACATTACAATTAATTAATAATAAAGTTTAGAGGCATGGCTTACAAGTATGGAATTTTACACTATGTAACACTAGGACAATTCTTATGATTATTATACAGTCTTTAGACTTAGATGTAAATAAAGGGTACATACATAATTTCAATAATTATAAGTCAAATTTAAACATGTGCTCTCTATTCGTCGAGTGAGATTACAAAAGGTGAACTATATAAATAGACATCGATTTAGTTAAAGAGTATTTCAAACGGCGGAGACCTGCTGGTCGTCGTCGTCGTCGTCGGGAACATCGTGGTAGTAGTCGTAGGGGCGCGTGACGCCCTCGTGCGAGTGCGCGCGACTCAGCCGCTCCAGCCGTGCCACCTGCGCCGCCAGCGTGTACGGCGCCTGCGGCATGCGCGGCGGCACCACCGGCCGCGCGCCGCCGCCGCTCCCCACGCCCACGCCCACCCCCGCGCCGCACCCCGCCGCCGTGCACGACCCGTGCCCGCTGTCGCTCGACGTCGCCGACCCGGTCTTGCGCAGCGGCAGGTTCACCAGCGACGTCACGCTGCTGCTCTCCGCCGACAGATCCACCGGCAGCGGCGTTGGCGTGTCCGAGTGCGAGCGCTCGTGCGCCGTGCGCGGGCAGCACATCCCCGCACCGGGTCCGTCGCGCCGGTGCGAGCAGGGCGACGGGCCCGACGGCGGCGGTCGGGGCTGGTGCGGTCGGGTCTTCGCCGGCTCCGACAGAGCTAGCAGCTTTCTGACCGCCTGCGGAGAGGCCGCGCCGAATTTGTTTCCGGCGAAGCTCTTTTTGCTCTCGCTTGCGGACGAGGCGCTGCTGGTCGTGGACAGGGAGGGCGAGGGGTGTCGGCGGCGAGGCATAGCGGGGGCCGGCCCGGCGCCCTCGCACTCCAGCGACAGTGCGTGCAGTCGCTCCTCGTCTGTCTCTACGTGCATTCGGTTCAGGTATGCTTTGACGCGTCTCACCATTTGTGCTTCTTCAAACATCTTTTTAGGATTGGGCACATTTGAAGACTTTTTTCTTCTCTTAACTGTGACCTGGCCCTGTTGCACACCTCCTGTGGTTAGCTGATTCAGCGTCACCATCGCCGTGGACGGCGGTTGCTTACCCAACTCCAATAATGTGAGAAGGTCATATGGGGAACTGCACATATTTGTGAGTGTTCTCACTTCCTTGGCAATCATCCTCAGTTTTTCAAAGTTGACCATTCCTTCTACTTTTGTGTCATTACCGAGATGAATAAATGTAAGGTCCTTTTTAACCACAGGGTAAAAGGGTATGACTGGCGATCTACCCTGTTCAGTTGTCACTAACTGCCTGTATTTGGACATGTTCCTTGAGGGATCCATCAGCATTTGTAAATCACTGAAGAGTTTAGAGTATTTGGTAGGCAATTTTTCCCAAGTCATTCTCAGCCTAGATACGGCTCCATGTCCTAAGCCTGATAAGATAGCAAACATGGAGTTGAAATTTTTGCATTCCTTACAATGTCGCGCGACTTTGATGAACTGTTTGACGATTTTCGAACGGCGCACGAGATTTTGTTCTGTGACCACTTCAGTGACAACCCAAAACATTTCCTTGTTTACAAGCTCAGCAAACTGGGATAACATTGGTGTTCCATACCTACTCTTCAGTTCAAAAAGATCATCAACATACTCGGTGCTTTCAATCTGTCTAAAGATGCAGAAATCTTGTAGAGTTAGTTGCACTGCAACTTCTACAGCATTCAGCTGCAAGAAATGCACAACACTTTCCCTGAGGAGTTCTGGTGCCATTTCATCAGGTACTAAAGTTTCGCTTATTCCATTTGTTTTGAGATAATATCTGGAGCTAAGGCCAATGCGTTCGGCGAGATTTTGCAGCTGGTCTGGTAAACGATGCTGCTTTATAATGCCACCCTGAGCCACTGAAACCTCACAAAGGGAGAAGTTTGAACTAGGATCAGTTATACCAAATTCCTGAAGAGTTAACATAACAACTTCTCTAGCAGTTGTTTCTTTGTGTACAAGTAAATATTTGCAGGTTTGATCGGCTCTGTAAACCTTGAGCACATGTTCAGGATAATCAGATGATTGATATTCATCATAACAAATTGAAATGAGGTCTGGATTGCTGTGAGAATTATAGAATGAAGTGCTGCTGTTTGCCTTGTTTAATGAATCTGTGTTGGATATGATGCTATCATCAGAATGTAATCCATCTGTAATTATATTTTTGGGTAGAATGTTCATCTTCATTAGAGCTTTTTGTAGCCTTCTTTTGGGACCAAGAGTCATAAAGCCCTTTTGTGGCTCCTTTTTTATGTTTATCTGTTGAGGTTTTTTGGTGGGAGATTGGAAAACTGGTTGTAATGTGATAGGATCATCTGTCAGCAATTCAGCTGTGGACAGTCTCGCTCTAGGGTCTGTTTGCCAGCGAACCATGTTTGTGCCTCCTCGCTGCCTAGAGGAATTCTCTGGCATTAGCAGCATTTGCTTAAAAGCTAATAAATTACTCTTTACTGTGATGCTTAAATGTGTCGACCCTCTGATTATTTCCATAGCCTTTTCCTGGCTGACATGTCTGAAGGACTGTCCATTCACTTCTATGACTTGGTCCCCTCTCTTCAAACCCACTTCCTCTGCTTTAGAGTGCTTATCAACTTTTAATATGAATATCCCATATCCCCTTTCATATCCTCCCAATATTGTGAAATTTAATGGTTCATCTCTGGTAGGTCGCGATAAAGTGACGCTCCTCGTTCGTGCCTTTGCAGAGCAGGCAATGTTTAATAGCCTCAACTGGCTCTCCATCTTTTCACGCTCCAAAGCAGTTTCAAAACTTTCAAGAAAATCCATCATGCTTGGATCAGTTTCAAAGTCTGTAAAATGGTTGTTTACCCAAAGGAGTACAACTCTAGTAACTTTGTCTCTCACAGAGGGTTCTGAAAACCAGGCAAGTAATTGTTTGGCGACAATTAATGGGCTCTCTATGAATGTTCTATGTGTCAGTAAAAAATCTTCAACATAAGTAGAGTCACGAGCATTGTCTTCAACCAGCTGCAGCATCAAATGTTCTGGCGTTCCTCTGATGACAACATGACCTTGCTGATGGATAGATTCACCAGTAGCTCCTCTGTATTCAGTTACTAGAACTACATCTCCATTTTCATTCTCGTGTCTTCTTATATTTTCTTCACCTTGATGCAAGATTCGGTAGTAATCAGTTTGTGTTATGCAAACAAACTGACAGTCATCGCAGCGTGTAGTCATAACACCTCTGTGATATAATTTTTCCAGTGTGGCCTCTGCCATTCCAAAACTGTCTCCCACATTGAGGTGCTCAATCTCTCCATTAGCATGTTCAATGCCAACATGTCCATTTATCAAGACAGACCAGGAGTCATGTTCTTCCCCATCATTCATAACGACAGTGCCAGCTTTCTCAACCACAGCAAAGACCATCACTGCACATAGTGCTCGGCGCACGGTGAGGGTCATGTTGGTAAATGCTTTCAAGTGTTGAGTAAATTCCAGTAGGATTTCAATATCCTCCTCAGATCTTTCACTTGGGTCTTTTTCGAGGCATTCACGGACAGCATCACGCACAGTGAGGCTGTCCATGCCCTCTTCTAAATCTTCTTCTTCATCAGAGTCCACGATGGACTCGAGGAGACCTGATAGGTCCACCTCCATATCCATGTCCAGAGAGCTGTGTACGGATGTCATAGTGTCACTGCCGCTGTAAGCAGAACTGGTGTCACTTGCGTTGGAGCACTTGAGTGTGTGGGGGTACAGCTCCGGACTGTGACGACCACCACGGCCCCCTCTCAACATTGTGAAGCCTCTCACCTTTTCTCTTACTCTCAGCTTCTGCAACAAGTATTGTTTCATTAAAAGATAATATTTCAGTAAAGGTTCACTTGTGACCTTTTCAAAGATGTATGTGTGGGCGGTACACTTGAAAGCTTAAGAGAAAAGGATTTTAAGGCATTCATTATGTTTTTCCTAAAGGATTTATAACATATTCATTTAGTTAGTCATACCATTCTCCTACTAGTACTAGCCCACAAGTTACATAGGGAAAATGACACCAATGATACACAAGACTAATGAAGTATGTAACAGGTAACTATGCTTACACACGCATGTATCCACAAAAGCGATAATGATAAATATTCATATTCATTATATTTCAACTACGATAATAATGAAATTCGAACTACTACTTTCTTCATTGCGTCGTCGTATGTACGTAGACGAGTTAACGCATATCGAGCACCAATTCATAACAGCTTTTTGTTTATCAATTACATCACTGTTGTTCTTTAGGGCCACACAGAAGTGACTCAAACTAAGACAATAGATACATGCATTAGCAAACGCTCAGTAAATAAATAATATCCAAACCTTCACAATTTCTATTTATTTTGCATTCATGGCGGAACTGTCACTGCTTCCATGTTGCTTTCTATTATAATTACTTCTCCCAAGGAGTCAAGAATGTTGTGTTGATCCTGATCACAACACACTACACCACTGTATGCAAGGATATTTTCAATAATTGTTGTTGGAATTACGTGAAATATCGGCGAAAAATCACATAAATGAGCAAAAATTATTTAGAAAGCCACTTTCATATTCAATAACTGACATAGACTATTTTTTCTTTTTTTTATTCATTCATTGTCTATGGTTTATGCGTTTATAAAACTTGATTATCGATATCAGACATAAGTGAAAAAGAAACACGCTTATAGCAAATAAAAGGGAAGATCTCTTTCTATCAAATTGAGAAGCGTGCAATAAAGTGCAAATAATGCCATTCATATGCTCACAAAATGAAATTCTACTTTAAAGTAATAGAAATAGAGTTCAATATTAACAAATGATGTGAATTTTAGGTATTAATTATTAAATATTGTAAGTGTTTTATTTTAGATACCGTGATAAATAACACAGTATACATATTTATTTTTAACAAATTATTTATTACAAATTTACAACAAATAGTTCTGCTACTTACTATACATAGTAAAAACGTACTTTTCTGTGAACGTGTCATGAACGCGTCCGTAAACTCGTAAACGGAAGAAGCGATATTTGTCATATTTCTAATGATTTTTTAATGCCTTTCCAAGAAAAATATTAAAAAGACTACCATTTATTAATTTCAGTACATTTTTATAAATCAATTAATTGTTAATTGTGCAACAAATATTACAAATTTGAAATTAAAAGTATGTAAACTGGCCAACCGAACATATTTCTATCTCCATCTATTTTCAGAGATAGGTACTTTTCTGTGTAGCGTTTTCGCAGCTAAAACCAGTGATGATAATCTTTTACTTAGAACTTTTATAAAATTGATCGTTTTCCGCAGCGGAAAAAGTCTCAGGAACGTAAAATTATTCTTGTAGAAGTGCAACATCTCAAAATAATCTCGTGCGTAGCGTTAAAATGCGTTCTGTTTCACTGTCGAGACGGATGGTGAGCGATGGCGAGAATACGGTGATAGATTTTTGGTGTTGAATTTTGCTCCGTGTCATCCGTGCTATATTTTTCGACTACGTCTACGAGGGACATAAATTGTTCGGTTTCGTCGTTTTACGTGTTATTGCAACTAAATCTTGGACCATCTTGAAGGATTATTGTCGAGGAAATATTGTCATTGACTGACCGGCTGATATTACACGAGGCTTGTATGTATATGTGACTTCTGCCTTCTGCTATTCGTGACACGCCTCAGAAAATAAAGCTAAATTTGTGAATCGGTTTATTATTTTTCGTCTTTGTGTCGTTTTAGTGATATAGACGTTTAAAAATTACGTAACTGTTGTGGAATCTCGAAGTGTATAAAGAATGGCCTGAGTGTGACCACTCCATTACCGTCATGTGTGACGAAGGAATGTTTGTTTAGGCTCCGATACCGTGCTGCGACCTTCCGGGAGTGCGCGTTCGTCTCGTGGACCGGGTCGGATCATGACTCTGCCCGAACCAAAACAAACCTCGCATTGAACACAGTCGACGTTTTGTCATTTGGGACACTTTTATATCGCCAAAATGTCTTCGCAAGCGTTTGTGGACAGGATCGATCCTTTCGCCAAGCGGTCGCTGAAGAAGAAGACTAAGAAATCGCAGGGCTCGTCGCGGTACCGCAACACGCAGGACGTGGAGCTCCAGGCGCTGCCGCTCCTCAAAGGTGAGCTCCCCGCGCCCCGCGCCCCCCGCCGCCCCCGCATGCACCCGCGACACCTGTCCTGCTCCTCCACTACATCCTTATTTACAAATAACAATATTATTGTTGTTAATTGGAGGACAGTTTCAATAGAATGAACAACATTATAACTTGGGAGCTTTAGCAGCTTCCACCTCATCTTAAGCATTATGCTAATTACATACCTAATGCTAATTCTATAATATTTCTTTTAGTTTTACCAGGTCATCAACCTTTAGCCTTGGTAGTAGGTTAGAATTAGAAATTGATTGACACAGTTACCAGCTGGCACCAGAAGTGGACCACACACTATAAAATTTTACTAAAAAGCAGGTTTCCATACTATCAAATCATTACAGCAAGTAGGTGATTTTCAAATAGATTTTTACCTTTGGGTGTGAGCTGATAGTTATTATTGTTTATACCTAGTCAAATGTTAAGTTTATCAATAGCATGCTAATTAGACTTCTTTATAAAGCAAATTCTTGTTATTGATAAAAATACATACACTGGACAGTTTAGGCAAAGGGCTGACAAATGGCCACAGCAGCAATACATAATCC
Organism: Scrobipalpa atriplicella; assembly: GCA_029255725.1. Classification (NCBI taxonomy): domain Eukaryota; kingdom Metazoa; phylum Arthropoda; class Insecta; order Lepidoptera; family Gelechiidae; genus Scrobipalpa; species Scrobipalpa atriplicella. The sequence goes on along the minus strand of JARACY010002194.1, from coordinate 9,859 downwards.
TATCTGAACATCTTCTAATTTGTCAAATGTGCCAAAATAGCTTTTTTAAGCCATTTATGCTGTGCTTTCCTATAAGGGTTACAAGAGTGATTTTATGACTGATTTTGTAGTGAAACTTGAAAATGTCTATACTTTGAGACCTGTAGATAATTTGGGCTGAAGCACTTGCCTTATCCTTTGAATCTACAATATCTTTATGCATTTGACTTGAATTAGATTTTTTTTCTTTTAAGCATTTGAAAAAAACCAACTCAATATTTTTCCTCACACGTGAACTGTTGGTAGTTGCCTATAAAATAACAATTTTGGTTTGAGGATAATATTTCCCTAGAATAAAACTACTTAACAGATTTTATTTTCAACCTAGCATTTTGAACGGCCTTGTCTGTTTATACTTAGTCCAAGCTCAATTACTCTGCATAATTTTAAAATGAGTCAGTTTATGTCTGAATAGCTACTAGATTAAGTTTAGGATACTATATGACTATTTGTGTATATTTTTATTTAAATGGTCAACTCTATATCACAAGGTACCTACTATCTATTACATACTCCTACACTTACCAAATTCAATAATAATGATAAAAATTGTACGTCTTGAGTCTCAACTACCTGATAAGACCTATTTACACATGATGCAATGTCAATCAGTGGATCCAACGTTTTGCATTGTATGGACCTGTCATGGTATACCATACAGGTATAGCTTGACCGGTGACTAAAAAGACCTGCCATAGAGGTACCATAGAGAAGGGCTTATAGGAAGTCTGTAAGTCCTTCTCTTCTTTTTTTTCAGTCTTTGTCTCTTCAGGTCTTTTTAGTCAGTGGTCATGCTACACTTGATAATTTCTTTATTTGAATTAGTAATGTAATATCAAATCATACCTACTCCTGGACCTAATTGATAGATAACTGATGATGACAAGGGTTTCCTGTAGGCAACCAGTTGTTATACTATATGAACCAGCTGTATCCAGTATAGTATAGTCATGTTTCACTTTGTGTCAACTACTTGATGTACTACATGATCTTCGTGAAAAGCATTATGATTTTTTGAGAAATAATAATGAAATATTGTAGAAAAGCTTATTAGACTCATAATTTTTTAGCTGATTTAGTCTCCCAAGATGCCAACTTTGTATTTGGCAAGAATGTTTGCTAGTCTGCAATTTCATATTCAGATTAGAACTTGATCATGAAAAATTTTAAGCTATACATACATTTATAATTAAATGCTTGCAAACACTATTTACTTTTACCAACTAAGCAAGGATAGAAAAGGTGTCTATTACACAGATACTGAAAATATGATTCGAATATTTCATATTCGCAATGCTGTGACACTTGTCTGCTATTATGTTATCATTGACTCTAAAGTAGGGCAATACCAAATCTCTTGTCTGTCTGTACTTATATGTAATGTGAGAACCTCTGTTGTGAACCTTGTGACCTGCTCATAAGACACATAGTTATTATTATAAAACACCTTTGCAAGTGTTACTCTGACCTTAAAAGCATAGTCTTCTATTTACCTGCTAGTAAAATCTTGCCAAAAACAATATTTTTAAAAGTATTGAGCTGTGGATAAACACAATCATGTGTATAAATTCAGTGCTGATAAAGATGTTATATTATTTGACACTGAATAAATAAATGCACAGACATTTTAGGTGTTTAATTTGAATATGGCAAAGTGGACCAAGTTACTAAGTTTGTGTAGATTACTGAGAAGATACATTATTAAAATGTTAATCCTAGCCAACTAACTTTGGGTTTTCTTGGATAATATAATGAATAAATAAATTCTAGCCTTTTCTCTCAGTGATAGTGCTCCATTTTCATATAACAATAGAATGATATCAGTTACCTATTCATTATCTCTTGGCTATTATAAGTTATCAAATGATTACACGAGACAAAAGTATTAGGAAATATCTTACAAACATTGGCATCCCAAGATGTTTAATATTATCAGTAAATTTGTCACTAGAACAATTTACCAGAGTAGCAAACACTATATAGCCATTTCATAAATGCAACCATATGAGGTGAGCTATTGATTATGAAGTAGGTATGAAATCTGTTTAGATAAGAACAGTACTTTGTTACCAAGGTATAAAGAGGTATTTTTGTAAACAACTTTAGTGCTATGTCGAGTTACTTTCCAGTATAGATTGTTTTTGCGATTCTTGCCTATTTGATTTTTATTATGAATAGATATTACTAGAAAGCAGTAATAAGTGGGAGGGGTGAATGTACCAATTAAGCTGTGGACCCTTATCATTATCATTATCACAAAAATTTCGTTAATTTAGACTGCACTGAATACCTACCTACACAATCATACTTTTCCTTTTAATTTGTATGAGTAATTACACTTATTACTTATTTTACAATATAATTTCAGGATTTCTCCCTTTAGGAAGAAAAAAATATGATTTCTAATTCATAACTACTGCAGTGAAGTGTAATGTACCGAACTGTGCTCTAACACCTTTGATATAACTTTTATAACTTCAAGGTTATTCCATGCTCTTGAACTTACAAATGCATCAATAAATATAGAGTGGGTATCTGTCACCAGTAATTGATTTCCTTTCAGTTTCAACTCAGCAGGCAGGATGAACTTTGCACTTATCACTTAAATATAAACTATCTTTAACATTTAGGACTCATGTTTATTGATTTTATTGCATCCATCATCTTTGCTGAATGTTAATACTGTGTTGTGTTCTGATCCATTTTAGTAAGTTTAAGTACTTCAAATGTTGAAGTAAATCTAACAAAGTCACTAGCTTTTTACCTCGCGGTTTTACCTGCTATTTATGTTAAATCATGTGAATGAGATATTTTTTAATTGATAGGTAGTCTTTGGCCTTAAGTGTACTTTTCATCTTGTCCAGCTGTAGAACTTAACTGGTAGCTGTGTTAAACATCATTATTATAACACAACTTTTCGAATTTATAACGATTTTTAGCTGCATGAGTAGGAATGATTTTTGTATGCTATTCATGATTTTAAAGTAATTTCTATATCCATTCTTATTTTTATAGCATCCAAGTAATTTCTGCAGTAATACAGTAACATCTAAGGCTGGTCATCATTTGTTATTCTATCAGTTTCCATTTCGAAGCCAAATTAAATTTCGATTATGATATGATCATTAATATTGGCTCAAATAGCATTATGCATTATTTCTTTCATGCTTGATTGGGAGTGACAGAAAAACATAGAATGTGCCAGATGCATCTCCTCCTGGGCATGTTGTAAAAATCAGCTAAGGGATTCGAGGGTTCAGTATTGTAATTTAGGCGATGGGCTGACAACCTATCACTATAGCAATAACTAAACTATACAGATCTATCTTGAATAACCCTCAAAGCTTGTCAGACGTGGCGGAACGGTCTTTGTTCATGTCGTTTACGCTCTGCCTACCCCATTAGGGATAAAAGCGTGATTATATGTATGTATGTAGCATTATGCTGTCATAAGCATTTCATCAGTAAATTATAAGGTGCAGAGTAGACAGATGCAACTGAGTTAGATGCGTATCGGAATTATGAAGGGTTTCAATCGCGCGTACACGCCTGTTGTAAACAATTGTACAAACGTAAATACGAGCCATTGTTTAGATGACAAATAAACAATAAAAAGTGAAGCGTTGTAAAACTTATGTTATGTTTCTGTCTGGGATCTAGAATTCATAGTAGACTGTTATTGTTACTCTAAGAAGTTACTACCTACAGTACAACTGTAAAGGTCATGCGAATCGTTTGTATGACAAAAGTCCTGCATTAAAACACACTACTTTAGTACCTACTGTTATAGTTATTTTATCTCACGACTGCCGCTTTCCCTGCTTGTGTGTGTAAATGTACTTATACGCACAGCACATTGCTGTAGTGTGCGTGAGTTCGCCATACTAAACCTGTAGCACCTGTAGTTACGCACACAAAGGCGCGTGTCTGTAAACAACCACAAGTATGGCCGAGCGGCAATCGTGATATAAAAATACTATATATAATATTCTGTGCTCATGCTTACAATTCGTATTGCAGATGTACCGAGCAGCGAACAGGAGGAGCTATTCATCCGCAAGCTGCGGCAATGCTGCGTCGCGTTCGACTTCATGGACCCGGTCGCCGACCTGAAGAGCAAAGAGGTGAAGCGTTCGACCCTCAACGAGCTGGTCGAGTACATCACCGGCGGCCGCGGCGTGCTCACCGAGCCCGTCTACCCGGAGATTATCAAAATGGTGAGTCGTATATCGAACCAAGGAAGTCCACACCAGCCACTGTAGCATGACAGTTTTGACAGAAAGATTATCACGGCTGTTAGCTGCTGGTAGCATCGGTTTTTAGCGACGACCGCGCGACCGATTAGCGCGACCAAAAATGCACCCACACGCTGCGCGGCATGTGTCACTACTTCATATTATAAATTCGTACAAAGCAGTAGCGAGCGCTTAGAATCGAATGCTACTTTAACCGCGCGCTTGGTTATCTTTTATTTTGTTGTGTGCTTCCCTGTGAATAAGGCCTAGTCTTCCGTTCCGGCTGACCGAACCGACATAAGTGGGGTAAAGGGGCGGCCTGGCTTGGGCCTACCCTCCCGGCGGCGTGGCGTCCAGCGCCCGGGCGCGCAACAACGCGCTGTTCCGTCTTTGTGTGGGAATTCAGTGCTATTAGCTTGGTTAGCTGAACTTTCTCCATCGTAATATGTGGATTCTAAACTTTATCATCATTAACATCATCATCAGCCGTGAGATGTCCACTGCTGGACATAAGCCTGCCTAAGGTTCTCCACAGAGCAGGATTTTGCGCCGGATTCATGTATTTCTTCAGCATCTGCATAGGATTCAAGTATGGGATATTGGAGAAATTAAATACAAACTTCCGCGTATTCCACTACGTTCATCAATAGATGGAACATTCGCGTCAATCATGCAGTGATGTGGCACACATTTGTAGACCTATTCAAACCCACTGACTGACTATTGTTTTCATCTACGTATAAAAATATCTGTATTTCTACTTTGATTTAGTTTTATGTTATGTTAGTATTAATTTATTGTTGCGATTCATGGTCCAAGGGTTCGTAGATATTCGAATAACGAAAATTTATTATAAATCAATCATGGCTAGTAAAACTCGAAACGAACGCGAGCGAACGACTTAACACTGATGTGGGTGGCTATAATAATATGATTATGGATTTTTTATTTCTCAATACAGGATGTTAATTTAATTGCGTGCCATAGCTTAAGGGGTGTTTCAGTAACGTATAAAGAGCCCATAAAAAATATAAAAAAAACCAACTCAAAAAATCAAATAACCAAAAGCCGGTATTTATTATGATTCCAAAAGCTAAAATCTAATTCGGTTTTAACTTTGCGTTGTTGTTTATTTTGGATTAAGTTTATAAAATAAAATGTATCCGGAGGAGACGAAGAATGAATCCGCTATTACTTCAGATACTACGAAATGCAATGGGTACAATAATGACGTAAACATATAAAAAAGTTCTTAATATTCAATCGATATCAAACCCAGACTGTATTATATCTTTCGCGATGATTTGTACCGGGTTGAATGAAACGAAGATAGCGGCATCCGATCGTAGGCGAGCGGTGTAGAACACACAAGCTGATTAGAATAGGAAATAGGAATCTATAGCTTTATTTCCTTTTATAACTGATCGGCTAGAGCGTTTTATGGGGGCTTGTTCTGAATGATATTAGACTAGCTTCTTCTTGTCGAGTGGGTTTTGAGTCGAATGACCCCATAAACCCTGGTGTCAGAGTTTATAAACCGCGTAATAGCACAGATAATGGTTTGTGTAACGACCTAGTGGTCCCACATTGATAGTTCAAAGACAGCGACGGCCTAAGCACGGAATCCTTTTTCTTTTCAGACAATCAGGTGATTCCGCCTGCAAATCCTGCAATGTCCTAACCAAACTGGGAAAAATATCACAAAATGATAAATAAACAAATATCAACTTTGTGTTCCCCCCTGGGAATCGAACCCAGGACATCCGTATCGAAAGCCCATGGCTCAGACCACGAAGGCTTATTCTGAATGATACTAGCTATGGCTACATGTTTGGCCGTACAAACATTGGCGACTAGACAAGGTCGAAAGGTTTAAGATACCGCACCGCGCGTGTAATGTGTATGGTACCGCGTAATCGTATGATTTAATCCGTCCAAGCCGCGCCGGTTTGTTGACAAAAACCGAACAAGCTGAACGAGAAACTGGAGCTAGTTGGCTTTAGTAAAAATATATGTTCTAATAAACTTACTGGACCACGAAATAGATAGTTTAACCCAACACTATAAATGCTTATAGTTATAGGTATTAAATATTTAAATCGTACTTCAGTATTGTTTCATATTATTATTATTTATTAAAGTTAAGCTATGTAGTAGGCTATGTAACATAATTTGTTAATTGCTGTGTGGTGTCGGGTTTGAATAACATAAGTTAGGTATCCCATGTCTTATCAGGGTTTTAAAAGTCGACTAAGGTATAAAATATTGGTGTTCCATCATCATGAATATAACATCTTGAACCGCTAAAAGTGAGGAGGTCCAGATTGTCCAGCAATAGATTTTCAGAGGCTATATTATGTTATGATAATATGGTCCTGTAATAATGTAAAAACTTCGTATCCAATATCTGTAATCTGCATATAGAGAGAGTAAAAGCAACAAACAACAGTGTAGAACACTTCCCGACGAGCTTGTTATATCGTAACATGTCCGACATTGCTTGGACTAATTTAAATCTGATAAGTATCTTTAATGGTGGTGTCACTAACATGTGTGGACTCGCCATCGCCATATGACGCTGTTTTTGGCGCAGGCCCCGCGCTTTAGATTTTTAAGGTTCGTATTTATGAACCGATCTCAAGATTGAGTTGACAGTCCTTTTTGTACTGAAATGACATTTCTGATACGAATTCAAACTAGCTGTCAGTCTCACGGTTTATTTTTGGAGTCGTTTAAAAATAAACAACAGCGTCCTTAGATCGTTAATGGGGGCAATTCGGATGCGCACAAAATCACAAAATCTTGACTAAAATTGACATTTTCTATCATGCGAGAACAGAAAGTGGTGGCAATAATTTTAAATCCCGCCCGAGATGTGTTTCCGAATACGGAACCCTAGGAGCTTGGAACATACTATTTCATTGCTTGGACCTTTTCTTATTAGCCTAGGTCAGCGATGATTAGAGAGAGATTAGTCGATGATAGAGCTCTCCCAAAAGCCTCAACACCGAAATATCCACACATCAGAAACTATACTTAAAAATTTGTCCATAGATATCGGCGAACTTATTCCGCACGCTGCCGCCGAGTGAAAATCCCGACTTTGACCCTGAGGAGGATGACCCGACGCTGGAGGCCTCGTGGCCGCACCTTCAACTAGTCTACGAGGTCTTTTTGCGCTTCCTGGAGTCCGGCGACTTCCAGCCCACCATCGGCAAGAAGGTCATGGACCAGAAGTTTGTTCTGCAGGTTAGTGCGTTTCTTTATCACTAGATGGTAGCTTGTACTCTTGACTTTGACCCTGAGGAGGATGACCCGACGCTGGAGGCCTCGTGGCCGCACCTCCAACTAGTCTGGCCTTACTCTTTCGTATGCGCAGTGGAGTTCGAGTGATTCAAAAATACGGCTCCAGGCAAGCAAGATGATTTCATTACGTAAACATATTATGATTTAGTTTATTGAATATTTAGTAATAATAAACAAAATATTTCACGAGTTTGATGCCAATCGATGTAGATGCGTTGAGATTAGATAAATAGATATCCTGGTTAAATTATCATTCTGATTTTCCTTATCAGAAATAGCGACACGGCTACTAGTTTTCATTACGGCAAGACTTATATGTTTGATGACAATCTTAAAGCATTCCTGGCGGTGTATTTGTAGCATTAAATACTAAAAAGACGACCGCTATCTCGCTTTTCATAATTTATTTGATATTCATGATCATGATATGACAGAAATAAACATTTGCCGAAGAAAATTGTATTCATAGTCAGTCCACTAGTAAAACATTTAGAAATGTAAGATTTGATTATTACTATTACGGGGTACAAAAAATAAAACTTTATATAATAAGGGGTGAAGAGGACAGCATCCCGCAAACTGATAAGGGTTGCTCAGTCAGGAAATACTTTCAAGGATTGAAAACTATAAATGTCTTCCCCATACAAAATTATCTGCTCGATTAGATTATTTGTATGAGAAAGCAAAAACCTTTTTTTATTTCCTGAAAGAACATTGTAAAATTTGTTCAGTTTTGTTGACTGAGCAACCACTATCAGCTTGCGGGAAGCTGAACACCCCGTGTAAGGCTTACAAACATACATACATGTAATCACGCCTTTATCCCTAATGGGGTAGGCAGAGCGTAAACGACCTAAACAAAGATCGTTCCGCCAAGGCTTATCCAAAACAAATATTCAATCAGAGGGTAATTGATTTGGTCCGCTCTGGCCAGACCATCATTACCACCATCTATCTATCTTTATCTAACAGCTATTGTAGAGGCAGAAAACGTCGTAAGTGCGCTGACGTCGAGTGATAAAGTGACGCAGAAGTCGTAACTAAGATTTTATAACCTTATGTCAACAACACAACAAGGTACAATGCGCATTCCATTAATCAATCTTCGGTATCTAGATATGTGGTTGTGAATTCCTAGAATTAATGGTTCTGTGTGAAAGGCAGTAGCAGTAAAAATGTTTGAGGTGGGTTTTGGATCCTGTTCACCTAAAACATAAAAATATTGAATGTCTTTAAATTTAGTTTTTTGCTGATTGGCGAGCATAGTAGAAGGATTTTTTTATGACAGGGAATGCTGCTGCCCATTCCTTGTATTTATTCTTTAGTCTTTTACGACTTCCGTAGTAAGTTACGGGGTCTGCCTCCGTGTTCTAATGGTCTGAGCCATAAGCTCCCGATCCGGAGGTCCTGGGTTCGATTCCCAGGGGACACAAAGTTGGTATTTATCTTTTTGGTTAGGACAGTGCAGGCTGAATCACCTGATTGTCTAGATAAAAAATATTCCGTGTTTCGTAGGGAACGTTAAGCCGTCGGTCCCGGTCGGTGTCTTTGATAGTGTTCGTTACACAAACCATGTCAGAGGCCTATTAGCCTTTGTGCTATTAGCTGTGCTATTAGGCGGTTTAGAAAATCTGACAATAGGTTTCATCGAGGCGATCGACTTAACCTTCCCGACAAAAAAAAAAATAACACCTAATGCTGTGTTTGTTTTCGGTTGTAGCTGTTGGACCTGTTCGACTCGGAGGACCCGCGCGAGCGCGACTACCTGAAGACGGTTCTGCACCGCATCTACGGCAAGTTCCTGGGCCTGCGCGCCTTCATACGGAAACAGATCAACAACATATTCCTGCGGTTCGTCTACGAGACCGAGCACTTCAACGGCGTCGGCGAGCTCTTAGAAATATTGGGAAGGTGAGTCATGTTTGTTTTATACATGCTGCAGAAGATCCATGTCTTTTTTTTTCACTCATAGTGCTATTTTATTTCTAAAATATTAGAAACAACAAATCAAACATTCAACTTCAATTTGTTTTTAATTTAGTGTTTCTCTCATTTATTTTATTTTAGAAATCCATGTCTTGTTCACCACATACAGAATATTCTTAGACTTCATAGACAAGATTGCTGTCCAGTATCCAGATTTATAATTATCCTTTCATATTTTTTAGTTTTGTTCTATGCCAAATAAATTTTGAAAAAACAAATTTTGTTCACCGTCTTTGTAGTTGTTGCTTTGAAAGCATAATGAACAAAATATCAAAACTTGCACGTCTTTCTGC
>JARACY010002193.1:0-45719 GCA_029255725.1 Scrobipalpa atriplicella | reverse complement strand
TAATTGGGATAAAGTGGAATGTTGGTAAATACTTCATAACTATCCATAACTTCGAGACAAGTTTTACACAGTCAAATATCTACAGATTGGAAAAAGATAGTTATTCATCCCAAAGCAGCTTTTAAATACAGATATAGCACTTTTTTGCCTATAAAATAAAAGAGAAGGTTCAAAAGTTTCTCCACATCGATTTTTATACTACATCACATGCGAATGTTACTATTTGAAATGCACGTTTTGATTTGAATTTTTCAAAATTTTTCTTGTTTCAAAATTTTAACCTATCATTCTTCTAACCATAGTTTTGAGTCAGTTTGTGTACAGATGTACGCGGGTCAACGGAAGTGTCTTGCGTGGCGCATAGCGAGCGCGTGGCCAATTTGTATAAAATACATGTACATTTGAACACAGCCAAAGAAATATTGGTTTATTCATGAGTATAGAAGTAGCGGATAACAGCTACTACGGTACACTTCTTACTTATTACCAACACATCCACCTATCCCAAATCCCTTCCCCGTTTTTACCCACCTCCCTCAGTAGTGTTGACGTAGTGGTACTGCAGCGTGGGCCTGGTGTTGCCGCTGAGGATGACGAGTGTGGACAGCAGGGAGGTGGACTGCAGCGAGCGCCGCACGCGCGGACGCAGTAGCTTCTTCGTCTTGTTCCCTTTTATGTATACCTAGGAAGGATATATAGTATAGATAGAAGGTGTATTTTGCTCGAAAATACTGTCGATTATCAAGATAAATAGGTTGGAAAGGCCAGGGTCAAAAGTGATGCAATTTTTAGATGATTGCTGGACGGTTTTATTAGTACTTCACTTTTGGCGCTACAGAATTTGCAGCATCGTACCTAAAGTGCGGGGTGTGCCAGTACCAGGTCATCATCTCATCCGATAGAAGAGATGTGGTGATGGTGATGGGGGTTGAGGGAATGGGCAGTTTAGTTGCCAATCTAATTGCGAAGCGTAAAGAATATGGCAACTATCCCCGATTGGATGTGGACCATGCGCCATGTCCAGCAATGGACTGTTGGCTCATATAGTAAAGTGCACCATTGTGTAATTTAGGATGTGTGACTTACAGCATTCTGAAGCTCGTTTTCAAACTGTATGCTCTCTCTTCTCTCCTCTTCCGCCCTCGAATCAAACTTGGTGGCAGGTTTCCCAGCGATCGGGGGTGTGCAGGCGCAGGTGCCGTTGCCACTGCTGCCACTGCCGGTGTTGATGCCGGCGGTGGTCTCCGGGCGACGCTCCACCTCCTCGCCGGAGCGGATGGCCATTAGGGAGGCTAGCCGGTTCGCTGTTGACAATGGTGACAGTTTAGTACACATAATATTTATGTGCAAGTGCAAGTAGCTCAGATGGTGTAGTGGACTGAAATTAATAAACCCATTGAAACACTTACGATTGGTGCAGTAGTTGATGTTGCCAGACACGATGGTAGCATGCACAAGTCGAATAAAATGGTCAAAGGCTCACGTTTTTTAGAGAAAGGGTACAGATGATTCACTACTTGCAAAATAGTGAGTGAACCTTCTGTAACCTTTCGAGTTAGTCACTATATTACGTCACAAGTTTCCTAAAACAAGTTTTATAGTTTTGATTCAAAACTGCAGACTGAGTGTTTATAGTTCAAACAAATGTGGGCCTGATTTGACTGACATACAGACAGATTTCTGGTCAACTTGAGGATTATTTGTATTTTTTCATTATCATTTTATTTATTGTTTATTTTTATCATTTTAAAAGAAAAAGGCTACAGCTATTTTGATTAAGAGTTTTAAAGTATCTACTGGATGGGCATTCTGGGCAATATAATGGCATGACAGTCGTCTTGAAGGTAGATCGAATGATTTTGCATGAAGATTTGTAGATAGAAATGTGTAAATGTACAGCCCATCCAGCTTACGGATTCTTATTATTCTGCATGAATACGTTATTTTCATTTAGCTATCTGTTTAGTTATAAGCCTTGAAATTCTGTTACATTTTATTTAAAAAAACAAAGCACTTAAACAGCCCACGGGCCGGACGGCTGGACTGAATTTCTACATATTTAAGGCACTGTTGGACTCACAATATTACTTAAATTTTGACTCATAAGTACAAAAATCATAAATTATTCTTTATTTAAGTAGTACTCATGGTCATTCATTGCATTACATAATATCATTGAGTTAATGCGTAAGTATTTGAGTTTGTCTGTGGAATAAGAGCTAATAATTTTAAAAATCGCTCTTGAAATAGGTTTACAGGGTCGAAGATGCTGCTCACCCAATAAAAGCGTGTTCACCTTTGCATAGTTTAAACTCCTTAACGAATAAACCAACCTTTCTTCCAGGCTACGTGAAGTCCCAGTACCTAAACCTAGACGGCAAGACTCGGTTCGTGACGATCAAAGGCCTACGCCACTTTACTTGGTACACGGTCAACATCTGGGCGTGTCGCGAGCGGCAGGGCAACGAGACTGAAGAAGCTTATGCTGACACGTGGTGCTCCGAGCGAGTTTATAACACCTTTAGAACGCTGGAATTGCGTAAGTTTACTACTCTTTATATTGAAGTGAGAGTTAGGGGCACGTTACACGTGGTGCACGGTCAAATATTGGACTTATAGTAAAACATATCGTTACCCATTTAAATTTTGGTACACAGCGAACGCGGACATAGTAACGGACGTGCAGGCAGTAGTTTTACCGTCGAACAAGACCTTACCAGAAGTGAATGTGACATGGGCGCCGCCGCCCAATCCTAACGGGTTCGTCGTGGCTTACAATGTGCATTACTCGCGGGTCGACGATAATCAGGTGAGAACATTTGGAAAGTAGCTCTTCAAACCGCAGTTTCAACCGCGGCTTAATGAGTTTTCCTTTTGCTAAATTGAAATCTTTAGATACGGTTATGTAGAGACGCTTATATGAAAATTTGTTTAACAGGCGCAAGACGTGAGCCTTCAAAACTGCATAACGGCATCTGAATGCAAGAACAACACGTGCACAACACTGCTCCGGAACCTGTTCCCCGGCAACTACAGTGTCAGGGTCACACCCGTGACCGTCAGCGGCGCGGGCAACGGCTCCGCGCAGGCGTTCGTGTTTATACAGGCGAGTAACAGGAACACAGCAGTAACTACACGTGCACAACACTGCTGCGGAGTTATAGACGTAACCAGTGGGTACCATCAAATTGAAGTTGGGAAATCAGATAGGTCTAAAACAAAATTTACAACATCAGGGTATTACGAATTTAAACGTATGCCATTTGGCTTAAAGACAACACCTGCAACCTTTCAGCGTGCAATGGACAATGTGCAAATATGAATCTTTGTTGTATTATTTATTTATAGTTTGCAAAACATTGTACCGTCATTTTAAACTTTATTCTTCCTCTAGGAGCGAGCGGCAGGCAACGAATGGATCTGGGGCATCATATGCGGCTGCATCGTGCTGATCCTGGTGCTGGGCATCGGCATCTGGTACGCCAAGAGGGAGTTCCTGCAGCCCAATGAAGCTAACAAGGTAAGAAGTAGCTTATTAGTATCACGCAGCAGGCCATGCACGCAGGTTGAAAATTAAAGGTCAACCTTAAATTGAAAAGGTTCACATACGCTGACGATATGGTGCTCTTTAGTCGCTCTAAAATTGTAGAGTTGAGTGTTGTAGAGTGGCTGACTGTCTGTTTGTTTGCAGTTGTTCGCGAGCGTGAACCCGGAGTACGTGTCGACGATGTACGTGCCGGACGAGTGGGAGGTGCCGCGCGGCAACATCGAGTTCATACGCGAGCTCGGCCAGGGATCCTTTGGCATGGTAAACAGAAGCTTTTGTACTTAATTTGTGTCACCGTCCTTTATCAGACCACTGCTTGCCAAGGGTACGCTATTATGGCGCTCTTCGAATGTTTGCATCTAGTATTAAGGGTCTATGTGCTCGCAGCAACTGTTCCTTTCAAACCAATGACTTGATTGATTAGATTAGATTAGATTTCCTAGTGTAATCATAGTATTTTTAAGTTATATCTATGAATTTAGTTGTTCTCCATATTTTAGAGAAGCTAACCGTTTAAAGATTTATTGAAAATTTAACTACTAACTATCATAATAAAGTAAAATGCCGGACCGTATTTAGCCCCATTTAGAGTACTTTCCTCCTTAAGAGGAAGTAATCGCGAGTGCTTAAAAGTTGTAGGTTTGTTTTTATATGAGCAGGATATTTGTAAGCTACTCGCTTGGAACTTTGCGACTGACTCACAGGTGTTGCACCGAAATTTACAATTAATTTAAAATAACTTTGTTCTTTAAAATAACTAAGTATGTTATTTAAATAAATCTCTCTTTGTTTTAGGTGTATGAAGGCATAGGGAAAGGAATAGTGAAAGGCAAAGCGGAAACTCGATGCGCTGTGAAAACTGTCAATGAACACGCTACTGACAGGTGAGAAACATTTTAACATTTTTATATTTCTATCTATCTATCTGTATGTATCAGCTTAATTTCTTTTATCGATAATAATTATGAAGTAATTTATAAAATTATCTTTGGAAAGTGGCGTTAATAATTAAATTATATAATTAAATTTTACTTATAATTTATAATGTGTTAAATCTTAACTTCGGGGAATATTCGAAAAACTATCAAATTAGCCACGAGTTTATATTTTTAAACGCAAGTTCCTATATAACATTCCTCTGTTTGTCATACTCAGGGAGCGCATCGAGTTCCTGAACGAGGCGTCAGTGATGAAAGCCTTCGACACGTTCCACGTGGTGCGGCTACTGGGCGTGGTGTCCAGAGGACAACCCACCCTCGTGGTCATGGAGCTCATGGAGTTCGGAGACCTCAAGACGTATTTGAGGAGTCATCGCCCGGACTCGGATAATTCTCTGCCCAAGAAAGAGGGAAACAATCCGCCTACTCTTGCTAACATCTTACAGGTGAGATAATAGGTTCGCGTGGTCACGTGGTCAGGTATCTAAGACCTACCAGGAATAGTATGGATATGACCAATCCATTTTGTTACTTGGGTAACAAAAAGTAACAAAATGGATTGGTCACATCCTTCTATTCCAACAACAGCTAAATTAGATCCGCTTTATGCCTTTTCCCAGTAGGCAGAGTCCTCATTCTTCCAATTATAACATGTTTACGTCTGTTATATGTGTGTTCCATAATGTAACCTTTCACTTTTTGTTCCAGATGGCTATAGAGATAGCGGACGGTATGGCCTACCTATCGGCCAAAAAGTTCGTGCACCGCGACCTCGCGGCGCGCAACTGCATGGTCGCCGAAGACCTCACGGTCAAAGTGGGGGACTTCGGCATGACCAGAGACATTTATGAGACTGATTATTATAGGAAGGGCACCAAGGGCCTGCTGCCCGTCAGGTGGATGAGCCCCGAGAGCTTAAAAGACGGGGTGAGGTTCATTTTCATTAATAAATTTATATAGTTAGTTTATCTCACGACTGCCGCTCAGTCATATTTTTGTGTGGAATCCATAAAATAATTTAATTTCTTTAGAATTTTTTTTCGATAGCGGGTTTATGGATGTTGCCATATAAAGTTTTGGTTATTAATAAAAATATTTTTCTTTGCAGGTTTTTTCAAGTAATAGTGATGCATGGAGCTACGGGGTCGTCTTATGGGAGATGGCGACGCTCGCTATGCAACCATATCAGGTAACTATATTAATTACAAAAGTTAGTTTTGGTATTAAGTTGACTTTTTGTATCCTTTTCTTTTCAAACATAGTTTTTCAAAAAGCGTGTGAAAAGCTGATAAAAAAACTGACAGCTGCAAAATCAGCTGTTCATTTTCTATTTCCGTTTCTAATTTCAAAAAGCTAGATCTAATTTAAAATCAGTTAAGATATTATTTGTTCGTACTAACTCCAATGTTTGTTTTCCCAGGGCCTATCCAACGAGCAAGTGTTCCGCTACGTGGTGGAGGGCGGCGTGATGGAGCGTCCGGAGCAGTGCCCCGACCGCCTGTACGAGCTGATGCGAGCCTGCTGGGCGCATCGCCCGCATCAGCGCCCCTCCTTCCTGCAGCTGGTGGCGCAGCTCGCACCGCACGCGCAGCCTCGCTTCCGACAGAGGAGCTTCTTCCACTCGGCGCACGGACAGGAGCTCTACCAGCTCACCAGGAGCGCCGGTAAGCCAGCATCAGCAGTATAGAGCGGATCTGTAGCTGCTAAACCCTGTGAGGTAGTGTCCCGGCTGCAGCCTATGACACCATATACACACAGTTTGTTTGTTACTTGAGTAACAAAATGGACTGGTCATATCCATATTAATCCAACAACTCAGATCCGCTCTCTAATCATCAGCATGATAACCGCCTCCGAGGTTAAGTGGTCTGAGGCAAGGGCTTCCGATCACGGGGAAAACACACACCTTTTGACTTTGGACTACCTTTTGTAAGTCTTCTATTTTAGGTAACCGGGTAGCTATTTCATGAGGAAAGCGTTCATGATGCAGAGATGTGTTTTTGCAGTTCGACCATAAAAATTTATTATTAGCTCAAATTAGGTGTTAGCTATTTTGGTGCATTCAGAAAATGATAACATCGTTGATAAATATAAATTTTCTCTCTCATCTCAATATCAACAAGATGTGCTATAAACAATCATCAAGACAATAATCGATGTTTAAATGGCGGCTCACCAGACGAAATTACAAAAATATGGGATCCGTACAAATTATTGAGATGTTCATTTCACATAGGAAAGCTAGCGTTTTTTTATTTCCTGACAGAATTTCCCGGTGAAAGTTTGCGGAAAGCCACACTTCCCCAATATTTTTCATATTGGGTTTAGAATTTTTATTAATAAATTGCTTCTTTGTCCACACGATGCCCCACACATAGAAGTTTGTGGAGAGACCCCGCTGCGATGATTGTAAGTGGGACCTGCATGTACGCTATTTGTAATACGCACCTTGTTATCATTTCCTGAGTGACCAAAGTCGTGTAGCAACTCCTGTGTTATATTTGTAGCACCGCCATTTAAACTATGTATTTTATTGCAAGCAATATTGTACTTGTGCATTTTAACTCCACAAAAAAAAGCTAACTATGTGATAGTCTTGGCAATATTATAGTAATATTTTAGCAAATTTCTATACATATTAATTTTAAAAAGTGCAGCTGCCACACCTACTCATTTATCTGTTCGTGCTTTGTAAGCAGCTTTTTACACATGTCAATTTATGCACTGTTTAGATATATTATGTCGCGAAGTCACAACAAAATGTTGATCTTTAGAGACAGATTATATTAAATATATCAAAAGATAGATCGATAGATAGATAAAAGTTTTATTCATTACCAGTAATAACAATTAGTAACCTAAAAACTAAAGATACATATTTGATAAAAAATAATAATAATTATAATAATAAAAAAAAACTGCACTTTCTTTGGTTATTTCGATAAATACTTATTCGTATTCGTAGGATAAGTAGTTACTTAGCCGTCCTAAGTACTATGTGTTCACATAACCAGAATGGTTCTGTGTTGGATGTTCTTTACTTTAAAAGCGTTGCAGCTAACCCTCAAGATAATGGCGCCAATTTGTTTTTGTAATGCGCTTTCGAAATGACTTCTGCTTATCAATACACACACGCAGGGATGTATAATAGTTGTCTCTAGTTGGAAGTGAAATCGTGATACCATGGTAATACGCACATAAAACCTTCGTAAAGAAAGATTATCTAGGTATTATGTTTCTACCATGGTTTCTAACAACAGTTTGCGAGAGTCTACCCTTTCCTAGACCCTTTACTTTAAAAGCGATGCGGCTACCGCTCAAGAGATGGCGCCACTAGGTTTTTGCAACGCGCTTTCGAAATGAGTGAGAAATGACATGCACTGTAACTTTCGTGAAGTGAGTGCGTCAGCTGAAGCAAAGAGGCTGGATCCGAATCATCTAGACCGTTGTGCACCGTTGTGTTCTTAGCACAATTATATTTATGAATTAAATTCGTCCCGGCGAACTTTATTTTTCAACCTTTCTTCGGCGTTTCTAGAGGAATTAAATAAAATTTATGAACTCTTAGGTAGAATGAAGTATAATTATTAACCTTTCGGCACAGGACATCGTTATAAACGTCTTCTAAGCAGTAACTGCGCGCCACATCCTATATGGGTTGTCGGATAATAATGGTTCTCCAATAGCTTTTTCTGTGCCAATAGTTTGCGAAAGCCAAACCTTTAAAAGCGTTGCGGCAACCGCTCAAGAGATGGCGCCACTTGGTTTCTGAAACACGCTTTCGAAATGACTTCTGCATTCAATAAATACGTGCTGGTACGTAGCTGCTTCGAGTTGGAACGCTCCGTGAGTGAGAATGTGATACGCACTGTAACTTTCGTGAAGTGAGTGCGTCAGTTGAAGGACCGCGTAGTGGACCGCGTATACGTATGTGTCTGAACATTGATAGTTCCTGACTGCCAGATTGTGATAATCGTTGCTTTGTAGCACGACTATAATATTTTTGAATTAAATTCGCGCAATTAAATTTGTGCGCGAATTTTATTATTTAACCAAAACTCTCTTCAGCATTAAATACATTTTTACTTTTCGGGTCGATCGACTCGAAAATCCACACGACAGAAGAAGACTTCAAAATACTGCTGTCCATTCTCTAGTATAGTCGTTTTTGAACCCGGGAAGAGATAGTGTTGCTATTGTAACCCAGCATCACACGGGGAATTTAACATTAAACCATAAGTGCACTTATCCATTAAGATTTTTTTTTACGTATGTTTTTTCTTCCATGCTGATCGGCGAGTGATAGAATGACGGAATGTGCCAGTTACTTCTCCTCCCGGGCTTTGAGGGATTCAGTTTATTATTATTTAGACGATCGATTGATTGACACTTGTCACTACAGCAATACCTACACAGAACTAATGGTAACAACCCTCAAACCTTGTCAGACGTGGCGGAACTACCTTAGTTCAGGTCTTTGACAACGTTTTTAGGGATAAAGACGTGATTGCATGTATGGTATGTATGTATAATTAATAATATTTTCCCTTTTCCTCACAGACGAGGAGCAAGAGCTAGCGGAGGTGAACGTAGGCGCCGTAGCGACCGGCTCCGGGTCCAACCTGTTCGGAGTGTCGGGCCGTCTGGCGTCGTGGGTGCGGGAACTGTCGTCGCTACGCAGCCGGGCCTCCGACGACGCCGCCGCCGAGCCACTGCAGCCGCAGCCGCAGCTCACCACGCCCGGCTCACAGCCCAGACCCATACCGCTCAAGGTAGGACCCATACCGCTGTAGGAGATACTTTACTAGTTTCGGAGAGGCTATACTCGCGTCGGAGCGTTCATGCTCGCGCCGGAGAGTCTATACTCGCGTTGGAGAGTTTATACTCGCGTCGGAGATCTATACTTAGTCTATCCTCGCGTCGGAGTCTATATACGCGACGTAGCACGTAGCGCAGTGTGTAGTTTGCATGTGAGTTAATTTTAACTCTTTCTCTGATTTGCAATCTCAATAAAAAAACATATGTTATATTTGCAGGGTGGTCCAAACGGCGTACTCCGCGACCCGGAGCCGGCGTCGACGGGCTGCTAGCCCCTACCCCGCCCCCGCCCCCGCCCCCCCGCGCACTCCCCGCGCCCCTCTATCTACCTCAGGCCGGCCCGCGCCGGCTCTTCGAATCCTAGACGTAAGTGTAGCTAGTGAATACCCCACGCGTTTTAGTTCTATTTATTGTGAACGTCGTGCGCCTGCCGCCCGGAACTATATACTATTCTAAATAAGAATAGGAATGTTTTGCCGCCATTTTAGTTTAGAAACGCTATACAAAATGGCGGCTTGACAGTTGTTTGTTTGCGGGTGACGGGCGCGGACTAAACGGCTCATTGTACATGTACAGTGTAAGGGCATTCGTTAGGAAAAACATGATTACGACGTGATTCAATCAAAGTCGATTATAAAGAAACATTAAACAACTACGCGTCATGACCACGTTTATCGTAGTGAACGCCCTAAGTCGCCCGGTCTTTGGCAAAGGCCGAGCGGCGTGTTGTTGTCATATCTCGTATAACGAGGGCTGACTCGCATGTATCCTTGACTATATGTTTGTAAGGCCGTTTGTAAAGTTATATGCGTCATCGCTCGTTGTGCGCGATATAGTGTCATGTCCTCGAGTCGGCGATATCGCTACTGATTATTTTGAATATAGTTTAAATTTATGTATAAGA
This sequence comes from Scrobipalpa atriplicella, assembly GCA_029255725.1. Lineage (NCBI taxonomy): Eukaryota > Metazoa > Arthropoda > Insecta > Lepidoptera > Gelechiidae > Scrobipalpa > Scrobipalpa atriplicella. Next base: position 35,512 of record JARACY010002193.1, on the reverse strand, counting down.
ATTGTTCTTGAATCTTCTCTGCATTTACTACATTAATTTATTGCACACGGAGTGTGCTCACGTGCAGAGGCGAAGTGTTTTTTTGTCTAGAACTTAATCTAGGTAATCATTTAAGAGAAATGACGCGACGGAAGCGTTTCTTTTCGTCAGACGCTTCGTTTTCATATCAGGAAATTAATATTTTTGCTGGAGCGATATTGAGTCGATCTGTCTCGACATGAATCCTATAGTTTATACCTCAATAATATAGTTGTACGCGTGTCTTTTTGACATATGTCGTTGTGCATCTCGAACTAAATAGTTACATAATAGAGCCGTGGATCACTTTTGTGTCAAATAATCAGTAATAAAATACTAATAATATTAATGCGAAACACAAACCGACAGTTCACGACCACAGTCTCGATCGAGTGCACTTCGGCGATAGCCTATTAATATTAAGTCTAACGTGTAAGTTGTAAAGTGTGTATAGTTAACGTTATGTCTAGGTTAGGTCGTGTACAAATTACTTTTTTATTAATTTCTTGATATTGAACCGGCAACTATATCGCGCAGCAGTCGCAGGGTGAGGGGGGGGTGAAGCGGGTGAGCGGGGCGCGGGGGCCCGAGCCGTTGTTGTTGAGCGCTCTCTGTTGAGAGCGGTCGCGCCCCCGCCCCCCATCCCCCGCCCCCAACAAGCAAGCCCCGCCCACTTGTGCGTCAACTCCAAGCAACTGTTAAAATACTCAATCCGTTCACAACACTGCATCAAACTGTACAAAATTTCTTCCCTGACGAAGATTTCATACAATCGGATTTAGTCACTAAAAGACTTGACGAAATTCGAACTATCCTGTTACTTAGTACCGTTTAGACGTCGTGTATATATATTGTATATAGACGGGCCGATAAAATAGTCATAGTTGTTGCAGTTACTCTTCTTATATGAAGCCGAAATCGATGTGTTCCAAATCAATTACAATGCAATAGATATACCTGCCATTATTGTTGTTTGTATAGTTATATTACATTTATTGTTTGGTATAAATAGGATACTCTGCTGCTTTTCAATTCAGTTTAAAACAATAAAACATTTTTATTAAATGCAAAACAATAATGAAATATATATATATACTCTCCTTTCCCACCGACATTATTTTCTTCCCTCATTACTGTTACTATGTCTATCTTATTTACATAAATAACGAATTAAAAAGGAGTAGAATATCCTATTATACTTTAAATATAGCCAAAGCCTATAATAAGTTGGGCAGATCACAGAGTGTACGTCAGATTATTATCGACCTCGATATTTGCTTTGGAAGCTACAAATTACTTGTTAGAAGTCATTGAATAATATGTCTCGTGTACTCAACCGACAAGAGCAATGCTCTTAAATTGATGATGATGAATACAACAGCATTCATAATGAAAGTTATACCACTACCACACGCCCGCCGCGCTCGTAAGTAATCTGTGCCACTACTAAAGAATAATAAATAGTAAATATGACAATAAACAGTTTTTTCTTCTTTTGAAAAGATAAGGAATATTTCTCTGTTAAAATGATATATCAAATTAACAAGTTGATTGGAGCTTAACAATAGCAACCTTTTATATAATTTAGCAAATTATTTCCTATAGTGGAATATAGGCTTTTAATTAACTAAATAATATCTGGCGAACACTCTATTCCATGGACTGGTTAAAATGCAACTATATTGTAATCATCTATCTTGTATTAAAAATATTAAATATTGTCAATATTTTGGATGTGAGTAAAATAAATAATTCTTATATCTGAAATATTATGTATAATGTATTGTAATATTGTATGCGTTGGCAAATTAGTATATCATTATATTATACAGCGTTCATATTCATAACGATTGCGATGTTTTTATAATACGGAGTGGGTTTGTATCAGGGTAGTGAAGACAATTTTTTACGCATATTGAGTTACTTAAATTCTCGTCAAAGTACAGTTAGACTCATTTAATGAATGAAAACTGGCGTTTGAATACAGTTAGACTCATTTAATGAATGAAAACTGGCGTTTAAGTACAGTTAGACTCATTTAATGAATGAAAACTGGCGTTTGTCTCTTTTTGTACGTTTTCTTATGTAACGCGTTGTTAGGTAAGTATGCCAGTATGCGTAAAGTTGTTCTTAGGGTCGTGAGAAATTGTCGGGTATATGAATTTTACTATTCAATTGATTTATACATTTTATCGTCAACAATTATTATAAATTATCTCAATATTATATTAAAATATACGCTAGCTACATTATACATGTTATTGTAAAATCGAAATAAAAACATACATAACTCTGTAGATTTTATATGTATAAATGCAACCAAAGTTAGACTCCAATACTACAACCTACCTGTGCGGGGGCGGGGCTTGTGACGTCACACGGCCCCGCCCCCGCGGCTGCGGTTATATAACGATAATGTGGTATAAGGGTATAAACGAGTGCCTTCAGACATCCAGCCTTCAGCGGAATGCAGGATTGTTGATTGTGTGACGCCATTACAGTAAAGCTAGCCAGGTGTTGGTGTCAGTCTGTACTAGTGTATATTATTAAGTTCGGCGTGCACGTGGGGGCGCGGCAGTGGCGCGGCCAAGTCTCGCACAACGTTGCCTCACACAGCGTTCCCTGCGGGCTTTAATAATACTATAACTTCGCTCTTGTTTTAATCAGTATTTACTTATTATTGTGATTTCCACCTAGTAAGGCAGTTATATTACCTCATTTTTAGTAATTATATTATGCATAAATTTTTGACTGATAAAATAATTTCCAAATGATGTGTTCCTCGTGTGATGTGTGAGTGTTGTTGTAAATGATGTGGGGGTAGCGTTGTGCTCTATGCTCAATTTAGATACAATTTCACCAAACGATTGAGATAGTGTACAATTTTTATATTTAATTTAATGAAAAAGTACCTATTAATAATAATTTTAATATTTATATTAATAAAAAGTTACAAAAAATAAGTTAACTGTTGTTTGCTTTTACAAAAATAATTTCCTAAAAATCAGCAATTAAAAGTAAACTATCTCCTAAAATATTATTTTCAAAATCAGTAAATAAAGAATACAGAAGCCAAAACCAATTTTTTTTATCGCAATTAATATTATATATTTTTTATATTTAGGTGTTGATCATTTTAAGAATCATTATCTACGGCTGGGTTTATAGCGACACTCTTTTTAACACCTATTGTACTACTTTTATCTAAAGGTCCACTTTTCGAGCCTAATTGTCCACTTCGTGCATCTAACTGACCACTTTTTGTTTCATCTAAGAGTACACTTTTTGCATCTAAATGTACACTTTTTGGATTAGATCGTCCACCTTTAACATCTAATTGTTCACTTTTTGCTGCGTTTATCATTGATTTCTTTTCTGCATTTTGGTTTATTTCTGAAGTTACTTTCTCACGCTTACAGTCAAGTATGAGGGGTTTTCTAGGTATACGCCCGGGCACCCAGCAATTGCAGGGTTCGTCACGTCCGTATCGGACACACAAGCAGAAAACTCGTAGGAATCCTTCTTCGCCGTTATTCTTTAAGTTGCTCAAGAATTCAATATAAAATGGAGGCATCTCGTGTTCCTTGGCTCCCTCGACCATCACTTCCCTGTATGTCCAAGACGGCCATCGCTCCACTGGTATCGGGTCGTTATCGCCCATCGGTAGTGGGTTTGTTCTTTGAATGTACACAGCGCAGTGGATATATCCTGTGTATGGGGTCAGCACGTCGATGTATTTCAGGTAATACTTTTTCATGTCCACCCCTCTTTGGCTGAAAAGGAACAAGACTGTTCAAAAGAATCGCATGAAGTGACCCTTTGACCTTTTTTGATTGCATAATTAATTGCTTATCATATTTAATACGGACAGTCTGTATTAATTTGTAGCTACACTTTTGAATGCAATTTAAAATACTTTATGTACTAAAGATACACAAACAAATACAACAGTAAGATGTGCAAAGAGTTAACCTAATTTTTAAGGTTTTTGTGTAACTTGTATGTTGTAAAATTTCTTAATAAATAAAATAAATAAGAAATGCACATAATAGGGCGCCAGTTTTTTTTTAAAAACCTATAGGTACTTACTCATCAGAAGATACTCTATCCTCAGTGTTGACCCTCCAAATGACTCCCCACACGTGGGCGTTAGCTGTGGGCACCATTGTAGCCTCCGGGCCGCCCCAAAACTTGTTGTATTTGTGGAAGTCTAGTCTGTAATTCTAAAAAAAACACAAGTACTATTTTCTGACTAGCTGATCCATACAGTATACTGTTTTTTACATTGCATTCTGTCTCGCTCTCACCTGCTATTGATCAGTTCAGTTGACGTGGCCGTCGTCGTTGTCGTCTCCCTAGCAGTTTCCCGTATTTTACGGGGTTGACTACCTAATTTAGGGGATTGAACGAGGGTACTGGTTTTGATATGGACGCGGTTCGATTCTTGATTGTGTTGGTATTCAACTACTATAATTTATACTAAACTAACAGTTTTTTATTAAATTTTTGGGCTGTTGTTGCTACTTTCTAATAATCTACTACTCACATCAGCTCGAGCTATTGATACGAATTCAGCAGAAGGGCAGTGCATGCGCATTCGAAAACTCCAAATATTCGATCCATAAGAAAAGTACAGGAAATGACCAGATTTTCTTAACTTCCGCATTTTCTCAAAAAATAGCCTAAAAAAATATATTTAAAAAAGTAGGTAAATTCGAAATAGGTCGAAATAACTTCTACTATTTTTGTATTTAGTTCAGTTATAATAATAAAAGAGAAAAAAATGAGTTCTTACAATAATTAACTCTCTAAGAAAAGGACCAATTTTTTAAATTCTTTGACAATTAGGAAGCAATTTTATCCAGAAATAATATAATTTAGCTACTTTTAATAACGGGATTTCTAGTTTTTATTTTAATTTTATTTTATTGTAATATCTAAACTTTTATTATGAGGCTTTGAAAATAAAATACAATTTTGAATAACATTTTTATAAAAAAATAATATCTGAATTTAATTTAGGTAAGTACCTATACTTAGTGTACAATAATATTAATAGTGGTAATGTTTATACAGCCAATATTGTGTCATATTTAAGTCATGAGCAGTTACTATAATAATCTGAAATTATTACATTTTTTTTAACTTCTCCATCATCTCAGGCGAGGCTTCTTTGTTATTGTGCGGTATACTTTTCAACATTTGGATGTAATCTTCTGGCATTTGGCATTCAATTGCTCCTCTGATAATGACTTCCATGTATGTTTTGGACGGCAGTCGGTCTTTGGGTAACGGTTCACCCTTCTGCCGGACTTCAGGGTTGATTGTCTGTTGGTACGTGCGGCATTCCACTGTGTGACCATCCGGCAACTCTACCTCCACCAGTTTGGCAAAGTACCACTTAGTGTCCACTCCTTCTTGTCTGAAAATTCAGAGAAAATAGAAGTTTTCAATTAGGTACCTAGCAAGATCCGTAGGATAATTTATTTATATTGTTTGAAATAAAAGTACTGCTTATAGAAGAATGTTTAAGTAATATTCAAACTAACTTTTTCTCAACTCTCAAAATATTAATTACCAAAAAATATTAACATGACAATAAGTGCAGTGAATATAACACACACACCAGCTTAGATATAGGCATATCAGCCTGTGTAGCTCGCCTAATAATAATAATAATATTTTCAATAAAAAATTATAGATTTTCTTTACTTCAGAGTGCAGAAAAAGGTTTTTCATGTATTCTTTACTTTTTTTAAGATTGAATACAATTTTTACAATATATTATTACATTAGAGATATTTACTTGTCCAAAGACTCAATGTGGTCATTATGAACTCTCCAAATGGCTCCCCACACATAAGCTCCCTCTGTTGGTACAATAGTGGCTGAACAACCTCGCCAGTTTGGTGAAGTCTTTATGAAATCTAGCTGGTGGTCCTGAGAATAAAAAAAAAACGTATGTTCAAAATTAGATCTAGAAAGACAGACTCAAATTGGTGATTAGTTTTATGATTATTTGGTATAACTAACAAATAATTAATTTAAATTTCTTTGGAATTCTTGTAGATATGTATTTAGAATACATTACCTTTGCTATGTTAGGTACTATGTTTATGATAGAGTATTACTTTTCTTTACATAAAAAATAAAATAGGTAGGTACCTACCTACCTATAATAAGCTAAGTTCCCTATCAGCTTACAGTATTTTGCACATTAGCTGAACAGAGGCCTTCTTCATGACCTTCGAAGTAATAATTAACACCTATTTAAATACTTACCAGAAGTTTTCCGATGCCCATAAATTCAGCACTTGGGTTGTTGATATGAATTCGCCGCTTCAACAGATTGCTTCCATAAGAAAAGTACAGAAATGTGTTTGGTACTGCTTGCATCATCTTTGATGAAACATGCATGAGCCCTATTTGTATATTTAGCACTGTTCGGAGAAGTTTATTACTTGTAAACGGAAATTTTCTTGATGTAGCTTAGCTAGCTGTTGTTTGGCTTCTTATCAGCTGATCTGTCTGTCACTGTCACTGTCACTGACTGTCGTCAAATGGTGCTGCAAAGTCCAACATAAAAAAAAGACCAATTTTAATTTTTATCTTTATTTGTATTGTATTTATTTATGACTCATTTACAATAATCTTTTATTCTATAACAATAGCCCCACAAAACTGCTTACGCAGTTTGACTGTGAGTTGGATGAGTCAAATTTGGATAAACAAACTGGGATTATTGTGGTGTAATTTAGTTGGACTTTAATTTGAACCGAGACATGAAGCAACAAATGCAGAAAATAAAATCTATTGATCGCAGAAACCAGCAGGAATAAAATTTAAACTAGTAATGGGGGAGAAATAATTACCAAAAACGCCCATTTTTACAAGAGCTTGCAGCACCGTAAAAAATCAAATAGAGTGGCCATTTATCGATTATTACCGAAGAAGTACCGATACAGCTTTCTTTTAAATAATTTGTATGGGTGGTTTTCAAGTAGATTATGTTTCCGCTACTCAATACTAGATGGCAGGAGAATTTGTTATTTTGGTAACACATAGACAGCTATCCATACTAGTACTTGCATGCCGGACTGGGGCCAAGAAAGAGCGGACTAAACTGGGGCATGGGAGCGATAGAAAAAAACATAGAATGTGCCAACTGCTTCTCCTCTCGGGGATGCTGAAATAACTCTCAAAACTTGTCGGACGTGGCGGAACGACCTTTCTTTAGTTCATTGACGATCTGCCTACCCTATTAGGGATTAATATACAGAGTGGAATTTACTTTAGTGAAGAGACCTCACTTCTGAAGAGTTAAAAAATTACTGGGGAATATATAGAAGAATGGAAAATGGAAAATTATAAAAACAAACTGATAATTTAATTAATTTATTTAGTTATTATAAATTACAAACTGTACAAGGGTTTATGATTCTTTCTATTTTTACATAAAGCTACTATCATAAAATGGGTATCCAAGGTCTTCCCTCATGAGGCTTGTGGCTAGCCGTCCATTGTTCAGAAACCGCTGTAAGAAGTCAAGGTAGCTGGCTTGCAGGTGGCAGCGCAGTGCTCCTAGAAGGATTACCTGCAAATAATAAAGTAAAAGTTGGTGTACCTCAAGGATCAGTATTGGGACTTATTATGTTAGTGTAAATTTTTTGTAGCTGGTCCTTCATAAGATGACTTTTTGAAAGCGTTTTGTACTTTTCTTCCATGCTGGACTGGGAGCGATAGAAAAACATAGAATGTGCCAGCTGTATCTCCACCCGGGCATGCTGTAAAAACCAGCTAAGGGATTCAAGGGTTTCAGTATGTTGTAATTAAGGCGATGGGCTGACAACCTGTCACTACAGCAATATACAGATCTATCTTAAACAATCCTCTAAACTTGTCAGACGTGGCGTAATGACCTTTGTTTGGGTCGTTAACGCTCTGCCTACCCCATTAGGGATAAAGGCGTGATTTTTGTATGTATGTATGTATGTATGTATGTTTTGTACTTTTATCGTTGACTTTTTGTAAACAAGTTATTTAGGTACGAGTATTTCGATCCAGTTGATTGTCCGAAAAGTAAGATGAAATTAAGAAATAGTACATTGTTTAACGAGTGGAGAACATGACCGATTCCCACGAGGGTGTAGTTTGAGGCCCGAAGCGCAGCTGAGGGCCTCAATACACACGAGCTGGGAATCGCATTTTCTTCCGAGTTATACATAGTGCTTTATACTACACCTATGAGGAAAATATAATTAAAAATCCTTGTAAGATAAAGAATGATATCACTTACATGAGAAGATATATTAAGAACATTTGAAGTGTCATCATCCATTCGAACAGAACACAAACAAACAAAACACATTATTAATACAGTTACACACTGTTACACATTACATCGAAAACACTAAACACTTAATTTATATTTAAAAAGTCAAATAAATCAAAGAACGAAAAATAATTCGCGCGGACATGTTGATTTTGCCATATTTTTTACTTAAAAATATAAAAGAGGCAAATGAAGCAAACCACATACTGCCAAAAAATGTAAGTGGCCAGTATCATTTTGTGGGCTTCGAGATACAAACTTTTTGATTTTTGGCATCCGCCTGTTTCTTGTTTTGAATTATGAATTAAAAAAAAAACAAAGGAGGGGAGAAAATACTTTCTCCCCTAGGGGAGAAAGTAAATCCCATATATTTTTCCCGCCCGCATATTCGTTCGTCTGGATTTACGTACTTTCTTCCCTTTTTTCAAGTAAGAACTAATATACTTTCCGAATAGGTGTAGTATAAAAGTTATTCTTCCCAGTTCTGCCAGTTCAGTAAACATCGGGCAATTAAACAAGTCTCACTCAGATGATTTGCTAGTACCGAAAACAATAGGAGCACGAACACCAACTGACCTGATGATATGTCCTGGAGGGTCGTCTCTCGCTAGGCAGGTCTTCAGGCGCTACCTTCTCTGCAGGAGGGTGACTGCCGATGTAGACCCGGGCTGGTATAGTCAGTCCGCTTTCCAAAGTCACGTTAACTTGTTTTGGGTAATAAAGCCCGCGGGAAACACCTTCCTGCCTGGAATTATGTTTTTGAGGATGTTTTTACATTCATGGTAAAACTATACTGTCACTGGTGTTGATTCGTATGCGCACAAAATCACAAAAGCTTGAATAAAATGATCACCTGTCATTGTCTATCCTGAGAGAACAAAAAGAGACGGCAACAATTTCGTATGCGCAATCCGGTATGCTCTCTCTACTGATTTGTATGGGCATGGGGTATGAGACTAAGCAGCTAGACTAGAACATTCTATTTCTATTCTTAAGGGTTTCAATCCAGTGTGGGTACTTACTGATCAAGTTTGGTGCTATCGAAGAACGATATCTGCCACAAGTTGCCCCACACGGTCTCACCAGGGTCCTCAACGATGGTGGCTACGGCTCCGTTCCATGCCGTCGAAGACATGATGAAGTCCAGACGATAGTTCTGTCATAGAATAATAAATATGGTTCTGTGCAAAATAAAGAGTAAGAGCTAAAATTACTGCTTTTTTGTGTGTGATCGAGGCTACGCAGTTCAGAAAAGTGGAACACATTCTCTACTAGAAATTTCACTAGACACCCGCCCTGCTCATGGGCGACGTAAAACTTCCTTTGGGCAAGCATCACGGCAACAGCACTTCTTGTTTGGAAATATCGTAAAAACGTCACCGAGCTAGTTGCTGAAAGTTAGACCCAGAAGAAAATGTTGACATCTAGCCGAGCCATGGGCTTTTGATCCGGAGGTCGTGGGTTCAATTCTCCTGATGGGAACTCAAAAGCTGATAATATGATATTTTTCATTTACCACTTTTTTGTGACCCCAAGTTTGGTTAAGACATGGTTAAGACAATGCAGGCTGAATCAATCACCTGATTGTGAGCAAGAAAAAAACCGTGCTGTGGAGGGCATGATAAGCCGTTGGTCAGATAGGTGATCACTACACAAACCATGACAGCTGTGCTATTTGGCGGTTTAAAAACTCTGTCACCCACCAGGCATCATCGCGCGTCGGCTCGAAACCCCACTCGATGCAAACCGAGTCACACCAAATAAAAAGAAGAAGAAGAAGAAGAAGTAGGGTATATCTCTCTTCTTACCTCAAGTTTGGCTGGCTCGTGGCAGCTCACCGCGGTTTTGCAGTTGATGTGCATCCTCTCAGGGAGCAGGTTGCTGCCGTAAGCGAAGTAAAAGAAGAACCCTGTATCCGGTGCAGTCGTACATATCTTCGGGATTTTATCTCCAACACATACGAGTATTAAGGACAGGAATAAAATTAGGGTGTCCATGATTGCTTATTTCTTCTGGAAATTAATTTATTACCTATATTCTTGCTGTCTTATTCGTCAACTATGGTCGGAGTTGACGAATCATAAAATATTTAATTTTATGTATTCGTCAACTGCGCCCACTTTGAAGTTTGCATAGAAAGAGCCCGAAAAGTACAAGTCAACAACATAAATTACTCATCCATCTCTCATTATTTAATTAGAATATAATTTTAGTTTTATAAAATATATTTTGCTATTGTTAGCTCAACTAAGGATCCATTTTTGATTATTTTAGTACCAAACAGTATAATTTCAGACTTTAAGACTACTTAAAATTGAATATTTTATGATTCATCAACTCCGCCCATAGGCGCAGTTGATGAATAACCTGAAGTTTGTTTATGTTGTGGATATTACTAGATAGATATACTTACTGCAAATAATGAAATGGATACTAATTCATTAGATATCTTTAAAGATTTTGGGGTAAAATTAAATTACTAACATTCACACAGTCGAATTTCTAAATTCGTTATGATTAAATTGCAAATATTTATTTATAAAATATGCGAATAAAGTTATATTGAACAGTTGCCGTTTTTTACATCAAAATTTAACTATAGGTACCTATAAAGCACTGAAAAACCTGAAATGGTTGCATTGTAATAATGCATTCGTGTACAGTTGTCGACAAAAGTACCTATTTACTGCAATTATTTTTACAAACAACGCGGTCTACGTGACATTTTGTATTATGGAGTTTTTCTTTCATTTCCTGAAAGATTTTTTTGTGAAAGTTGTTCAGTTTCGGTTTCGCTATCTAAGCAACATCTTTCAGTTTACGGAACCATTTATTGCTAAAGAAAGTGGCGATTACGTTACGGTCGGGACTAATATAATTATTATGTTATGTGTATTGAAATTGCTATTGTATTAACTTCGACTGTACCTGCAACCGGAACAATAATATTTACAATTCGTAATATCAACCTGCTGCTTGTTCGACCCGAGGAGATGAAGTCATTATAAGTACCTACCTTGGTATGATTGTACAATACCTACTTGGAGGCTATTTTCCAACTTGTCAAATCAGCAACTTTTTATGAAATGTCAAAACGCTTTTTTGTATGAAAATTGTGAGTTATGACGACACTGGCTTGTAAATATTGACTATTCAAATCAATAACTTCTATATTTTTAACTCGATTATTAAATCTAAATGTACATATTTTTTGAAATGGTGAATGAGATCCACAATATTTTAGCCATCAGTTTTAAGTATAGACGTTTTGAATTTTTTTAGCCACCCAGTCAACATGCCTATTATTGTAATATGCATTTATGTAAGTATGTTTGTTTATCACAAGATAAGATAAGATAAGCATTTAGTGGTGTTTTTAGTGGTGGTTTACTGGGTTGTTTGTTAAGCCTTCTCCGTAGAAAACGAACTTACATGTTTTTCTTTTTATATTATTTTATTAAAAGTGATGATAGAGTCTGTCTAATGAGTCGTTGCACACGGAAATGGCGCTAATTTTAAAATTCTTTAAATGTAAACACAGAAAAACTACAATAAAACTATTTTGATACTTTTATTTTATTAGTATGGAAATATCAAAATAGTTTTTTTGTATAAAAGTATCAAAATAGTTTTATTGTAGTTTTTCTGTGTTTAAATGTGAAAGATTTTTAAAATTAGCGCCATTTCCGTGTGCAACGACTCATTAGACAGACTCTATGTTGGCCATTCATTAGAAACTGTAAAAACTGCGTGCAATTTAACATCGTTTATTATTTCTCACTAAGGAAAAGTTTCATCATAAAATGGATATCCGAGTTTTTTTCTTGTTTCACTGGGAGCAATGTTGCCGTTGTTTGGAAACCTTTGTATGTACTCTATGTGGCTTACAGGGATACGACATGCGATGGCCCCGAACAGTATTACCTGTAAATTTGAAAATATACATACATACATACATATAATCACGCCTTTATCCCTAATGGGGTAGGCAGAGCAAAAATGACCTAAACAAAGGTCGTTTCGCCACGTTTGACAAGTTTTGAGGGTTATTACAGATGATTGCGTATATTGCTATAGTGACGGGTTGTCAGCCCATCGCCTAAATTGCAATACACAGAAACCCTCTAATCCCTTAGCTGGTTTTTACAGCATGCCTGGGAGGAGATGCAGCTGGCACATTCTATGTTTTTCTACCACTCCCAGTCCAGCATGGAAGAACTTTGAAAATATGGAAGTGTATAAAATATGTATAGAGTGCCGGTGCCGCTAGAGAGCATACATACATACATAAATCACGCATTTATCCCTAATGGGGTAGACAGAGCGTCAACAACCCTAACAAAGGTCGTTCCGATACGTCTGACTAGTTTTGAGGGTTGCTTAAGATATACATATCTGTAGGTATATTGCTGTAGCGACAGGTTGTCAGCCCATCGCCTAAATTACAATATACTGAAACCCTCGAATCCCTTAACTGATTTTTACAGCATGCCCGGGAGGTGATGCAGCTGGCACACTATGTTTTTCTATCGCTCCCAGTCCAGCATGGAAGAAATAATAGCTGATAATTATTTTAGTTTAAATCCAAATAGCCATACTTGCTCGGGGTAGACCGCTAGCTTAGTGCTGTCTGCTGTACTTAAGTGTCTAAATAATTGTTTGTGATTGAACAATTTAAGAAATCGATTTCTCGGGTCCTTCTACTGACTTATAATAAAGAAGAGATTTTATACATACCTGTAGGGAATCAATTATCAACAATAGCATGGAGAGGGGAAAAAAACCAACACACAAACTTGCCTGTAGATAAGTCCTCGAGGGTTGTCTGAATAGGGGTATTTCCTCCGGCGCTGCCTTGGCCGGTACGTTAACCATGATGTACATGGAGAGGGGAAAAAAAAACAACACACAAACTTGCCTGTAGATAAGTCCTCGAGGGTTGTCTGAATAGGGGTATTTCCTCCGGCGCTGCCTTGGCCGGTACGTTAACCATGATGTACATAGAGAGGGGAAAAAAAAACAACACACAAACTTGCCTGTAGATAAGTCCTCGAGGGTTGTCTGAATAGGGGTATTTCCTCCGGCGCTGCCTTGTCCGGTACGTTAACCATGATGTACATGGAGAGGGGAAAAACCAACACACAAACTTGCCTGTAGATAAGTCCTCGAGGGTTGTCTGAATAGGGGTATTTCCTCCGGCGCTGCCTTGTCCGGTACGTTAACCATGATGTACATGGAGAGGGGAAAAACCAACACACAAACTTGCCTGTAGATAAGTCCTCGAGGGTTGTCTGAATAGGGGTATTTCCTCCGGCGCTTCCTTGGCCGGTACGTTAACCATGATGTACATGGAGAGGGGAAAAAAACAACACACAAACTTGCCTGGAGATAAGTCCTCGAGGGTTGTCTGAATAGGGGTATTTCCTCCGGCGCTTCCTTGGCCGGTACGTTAACCATGATGTACATGGAGAGGGGAAAAAAACAACACACAAACTTGCCTGTAGATAAGTCCTCGAGGGTTGTCTGAATAGGGGTATTTCCTCCGGCGCTTCCTTGGCGGGTACGTTAACCATGATGTACGTCCGACCAGTGATCGTTGCGTTGTTTCGCAACATCACGAACTTCATCTCTACTCTCTTGTACGTATGTGGAACGCCTTCTTGACTGTTGGTTTAGAAACAGTATGTATATTTAGGCGTCTGATCAGAGCAGTCAGATGACAGTCGCTTTGAGTAAAAACCAGTACCCTCGTTCAATCACCTGGATTAGGTAGCCGACCCCGAGAGATACGGAATAAGGCTAGGGAGATGATGATGGATTATAAGGCTATCACCTAAATTGCAATATACCGAGTTTTCCCACCACGGATTCTTACCGTTTGCGGGAAGAGAAATATCTAGGACATTCTATGTTTTTCTATCGCTTAGTCCAGTTACAGGAAGCTAAGTACTAAATAATTCTTACTGATCAAGCTTGTCACTGTCTTTCATGGACATCCTCCAGATGTTTCCCACGACGGAGAAACCCTCGTCTTCTACGATGGTTGCCACTGCGCCGTGCCAGCGATGGGAAACTGTTAAATTGTTGAAATCTAGGCGCCAACCCTATTCAAACACGTAGGTAGGTTGGTAATTCATTTTATATTAGGTGCAAATTAAGGTACCTAAACTGATACGGGTTGATCGATCAGGCTTTAAAATTAAACATCTGTCAAGATACCTTGATTGACTTTCAAATTGTCTGATCGAAATGGTTATTTTGTATGGTCAAGCCATTTATATTTTTCTTTTTCCGTTTTTTTTTGTGAAAGCTTTAAAAAATTTTGTCTGAACTACCTTGCACACCTTCTGACTAAATAAAATCCCAGTATTTCGACCTGTTTATAAAGTTTCAGTGAAAGTTGCTGCTTAATCGTCAATTATTTTTTTTTCGGGAAATAAAAATATCGTTGTACTTAATTATAGTACCTAGTTACTCACATCAAGTCTAGCTGCAGAACAGTTCCTTGCAGAAGGTACGTTAATATGCATCCTTGAGGGCAGAAGGTTGCTTCCGTACGCGAAATAGTACAAATATTCCGCAGAATCCGCCGCATACGGCTCCGAATCACAAATTATTCCTTCATTCTTATCAGCCTCTTCATTTCCATGAGACTTGTATATTAAAGCCAGTAGAATGATTAACACTTTCATGGTGGTTATCTAGTTATAACACAAGGTGTAAGGGACAGCTTCCCGCAAATTAGTAGGGACAGCTCAGTCAACGAAATCGAACAACTCTCACGTTTTTTTTTTCAGGAAATGACTATTTACTTCTACTTCCCCATACAAAATGAGCACTTTTGTATGGGATAGTAAATTTTCCTAAAAAAAAACGATGACGGAGCAACTCCTATCAGTTTGCGGGAAGCTGTCTCTCACACCCTTTATAAGGTAGGTAATTTTATAACGTAAGTGTAAATATATTAAAGGTGTGTTCTGTCTACTTATGAAACTGATCAACTATTTGCAAGAAAATTCGAAATATGATGGAAACATTCAGACCACAGATCTGTGATTCAGACCTTATTAATTAGCTACAAAATTTAAAAAATGCTTTAAATTCTATGAGTATACAACACACCCTTAAAATATTTGCATATTATAACAAGTGCAGTACCTTCTCTAACACTTGGTTATCTCAAATGGTTAACGTAATGTACTTATAGTTTACTTTTTTTACGTAATTTGTGACGAATTTTCCGCACTGATAAGAAAATTAAACCATGTGTGTATTCGATTCGATTATGGTTTATTGTATACCATTTACCCACTCGGCTATATCGATATTGGTAGCAATTCGTAGTTGCAAAAATCTCGACTTAACTAATTAAAATTTAAGTCTATACCTGTCATTTTCTTTCATGAGAGAACAGAAAGGGACGGCAATAATTTTAGTCAAGATTTAGTTAAGTTGTGCTCTCCACGAATCGATAGCAATATATTATGCAATAAAATACGGGGTGTAAGGGACAGCGTCCCGCAAACTGATAGGGGTTGCTCAGTCAACGATACTGAACAACTACCACCAGGAATTTTTTTCAGGAAATGAAAATAAAAATTGCTTTTTCATACAAAATGACCACATTGATCAGACAATTTGCATGGAAAAGCAAATTTTTTTTTTCATTTCCTGAAAAAAAATCCTGATGATATGTGTTCAGTATCGTTGACTGAGCAACCCCTATCAGTTTGCGGGACGCTGTCCCTTACACCCGGTATAATACAAAATGTCCCCTACATTATGGAGCTTACCAGAAACTGATAGAGATTGCTCATTTCATTGCTCAATCAACGAAACTGACATTTTCTTAAGGAAATTGTTTCCGGGAATGCAAAAACAAATGTCTTCCCCATACAAATTGTCTTATCGAGGTCGTTTTATATGGGAAAACAATTTTTTAAAATTCATAGTGTGAACGTTGTTCAGTTTCGTTGAACGTTGTCCAGTTTGAGGGTCTCTTCAACCGGCAAAGTATAAAGATGTTTTAGTTTCCATAAAAGACCTTATATTTATTTTTAATCTAATTTCATGGTATTTATTCAGATGTGAATAATTTGGTATGATGACGACGTCACAAAATTCTACTTACATAATTTGTTAAGTTTGCGTATTAATTTGGGGAGACCAGACCATTTTGGTCACTAAGAAATTTATAGTATAGAGGATTTAGTTTATTTTGCAATTTTATTAGTGACCGATACTTTAAAAGAGATACGCTGATTTACTTTCATGATACTGATGATAAGATAACAAACATCTTTTCCCAAGAAAAAGGAAGCTCATCGTCATCTTTGTAAAAGAGATTCATATTTTTTCATATACGGGGTGTAAGGGACAGCGTCCCGCAAACTGATAGGGGTTGCTCAGTCAACCAAACTGAACAACTATCACCAGGATTTGTTTTCAGGAAATGAAAAAAAAAATTTGCTTTTTCATACCAAAATGAGCACCTCGATCCGACAATTTGTATGGAAAAGCAAATTTTTTTTTTCATTTCCTGAAAAAAAAATCTGGTGATAGTTGTTCAGTTTCGTTAACTGAGCAACCCCTATCAGTTTGCGGGACGCTGTCCCTTACAGCCGGTATTTAGCATGAAATATGAAAATAATATGAATCGCTCCTATACAAAGTAAAAAATTTTTTTGGTAATCTAATAAAGTTTCTGTCACTGGTCACTACTTCAGTCACCCCAGAAAGCATACGAATGTCTCGTGACGACACAGTCTGCATGTGTCGTCCGTCACGAGGGTAATCGCGGGGGTGCTAGCTGGTGCGGGGTCCCGGGGGGTGGAGGCGGGGGTTGTTTGCCGCCGATACTAACCCGATTACGCCCAATCAGCAGGCGGCGGCAGCGCGCGCCGGGCCCTAATTGCCCACCCACAGGGCGGCGTTTTTTAACAGCTTGGGCAAATACACTCGCCTGCATACAGCCAGTGTTGACAGTTTTGATAGTTGGGTTAGAGTGCAAGGGAATGCGGGGTAGAGTCCCGTAGAGTCATCAGTTGCGCGCATTTTTACTTTTGACACAACATTGTGCATTAGAACAATGAAATATTATAATAGTATATTAATTAGACTTTAATTGCGCTTACTTAGCCACTGCGCTAAGTTACCCCGAATGACTCTTTTCATTTTTTAGGAACACGTTTGAGCTTGAACACTTGTACAGTGATTGGAAAAATTGACAAAATAACTGTCTCTACCACAACTAATTATATTCATGCATTCCATTACGCGGTCTCCAAAATGGTCAACTACTTTTTAATCGTATACCCTGACGTCACTCATTCTTAGACACGGTCTACTTCTTTCGTATGGGTTTCGAGTCTATCGACCTGATGAACCCTGGTGTCAGAGTTTTTAAACCGCCATATAGCACAGCAAATAGGCCTCTGACAGTGTCTGACATGGTTTTTGTAACGACCACTATCAAAGACAGCGACCGGGGACCGACGGCTTAACGTGCCCTCCGAAGCACGGAATCCTTTTCCTTTTCGGAAGTCTAGTCACACCTTTCGGAAGTCTACATATTACGCAAATTGAAATGCACCCTACGAGCGTTATATCTTCATAAGAAACCTGTTTATTTATTTTGATTTTACGCACTTGGTATTTAAATACGCATGCCAACGCCGCCGCGAACATAGGCACCTCCAAAAACACAAAGCGTACATTTTTCAAAATAAAAAAGAAATCAAGAAATACCTTTTTAAATCCCAGTAAATAAATCCTTCTCCCCAACCCCAAGGGGTCAAACGCCGTATTATTGTAAAGGAGATATCCGAATTCGGGCCTTTCTCACTTTCCCTTGTCAGTGGATGCGCGTTTATTATTAACACTGCGAGTCAGCAGGACTGCAATCTATCAGACCAGCAAATGTAGAAACAATTGGCCTCAGATGCAAAGAAAAGTATAGATAGAGCGTGTGAAGCTGTACAATGAAGCCACCGAAACGAATACAACAACGAACCTGAGACTCAAAGAAAACTATAGATGCATTATGTGAAACTATAAAATAAAGTCTTTTCACATTCAGAATAAAAAAAAAATGTGCAAAAAGTGTAACTCAGACAGAAATTAACCCAATGATCCTTCAAAAAATTTATTTCTACAGGAAAAGAAAAATTGTATTTCTCTGGAAAGGTATATCTCTGGAAACTTCATGCTGATGTAACAGCGATCGTAACAAAAGTAACCTCCCTATTGTTTTAATTGAACAACTGATATAAACAGAAAGTTGTTATAAGACAGTATAATTTGTTATCATTATCATTCATTCGCCTACGAGGTTGGCTACGTTGATCACGTTCAATTTTCGCATTTTTTTATAACTCTTGATAGTCGTTCCTTGACTCGAAATCCTACTAGTTTTCTAGCATTCAGTGTCATTTCATTAAGAATAGTAGCCCCAGTTAACTATTAAGAATAAGAATAATTTATTTCATATTGTTAATGTGTAGTAAAATACGGCAAAATATAAGCTATTTAAAACAAAAAAAAAAGTTGACCTTCCATACAAAATGCATCAGCTGATAGCGCATTTAGTATGGGAAGTCAAATTTCTTTTTTTCGTATTTCGACCTATGTTCCTTAGGGAAAGTTGTTCAGTTTCATGTGTCGATTCACACATTTCACGATGCATATACCCTTTATGTTACACGTTGTATATTCAAATAATGCCGAAGTCGAATCGATTTCATAAAACACTCCATCTATATTTTTTCTTCTAGTTGCATCCAGCAATTCCACACCCATATATGACACCCATGATTTATGACACTGGTACAGATTAAACATTAGTTACACCATGCGGTTATATCCGTGAATGGAAAATCACTTTTCATTCCATTGATTTAGCTTTTGTCATGGTTTGAAAAGAAAGTCATTTATGTAAGATTATTTTCTTTAGAACGTGTGTATTATATAATGCAATTTTGATTGATAAGGCACCTTTATTAAGTAGATAATTATGTGGTATGTAGGTAGGTACAGTTAAAAAAATAAATTAAAGTAATTTTCCGGGAAGATCAATGAGGATTTTTTCCGAGATTATTTCCGATAATACAATACACTAATATATAGTATATCATATTCCTCCATTTTATCAAATCAGAATTTTATAACAACTAATATTATTTGGTTTTAGAAATACAAAACAGTAGGTAATATTTCTAATAATATATTTTTAATATTCAGCAATGAACAGCATTGATTTTCGTAACTATAACCATATTGATAGTCAAGTCAATCATATTTACAAAGATTCTTATCTAATATTTATAAAAATGGAAATAATAGAGACTTATTCAAAATAAGAAAATTTAAATAAATGCGTAATTAATAATAATGAATTTATAGAAATTATCACATAAACTTGGTATAATATATGCGTAGAATATAGTTAAACTACGGTCTAAATGTACAGAAGCTAATAGTATTATCATACCACTTATTTTACTGAGATCTTCGTCGTTGCCTTATCTTTTATCACAGAACAATATATTACCAGTTCGAATATTTTGGTCGTAGGTATTCCAATGCTTACCTTATTCAATGCCTGTTAAAATTAGGAATAAAATCTTGATATAACAAAAAATGTACATCGAATTAACTGTTTTTAGCATAGGGTTGTCCATATTCGGTGAAAACAATGTTTTGATTTCAGTTTAGGAAATTACTCACATTTGTTAATATTTTTTACAGAAACAAGTTTAGTATCAGTTTCAGTTTACGAAGTCGTTTCCGAGTCGAAGTATACTTATGTAAATATTAGGAACTAAAATATTACACTTGTTCAACATTGTGTTTATAATAATTATGTCCATACTTATATTTTCAATTTCAATACTTTTCTCGATCAAAATAATCACAACTTCGAAAAAATTTGACACTTGTTTAGGTACTGACTGTCTCCGCATGGCATTGTTCACGCTCAGCACCTCTAATTTTTACACGATATCCATTAGCAGACTTACCCACGATTAAGTCTTCAGCACAATTTTTTCCACTGGTCTCATACAATGCATGTCTTTTCAGGCTTGTTCCTTTGTACGAATGCTCACTGGTCTTAATCACTGTCTTGAGGCTAGGTATCAGCTGTCGCAGGCGGAGGCGCGTGTCTCCGACCCTTCAGCCTTAGATCAGCTATCCAACAGGAACTGTTATCATCACTGTTATATACTGTTTATGTAACGAATGTTCTCACTGGCCTTAATAACAGTCACTGGGCTAAGTATCAGCTGTCGCAGGTGGCGGCGTAGCAGCCCGGGCCGCTGCGATGGCCGCCGCATGTCTCCGAGCTTTCAGCCTCAGGTCGGCTATGGAGGAGGACCGGCACCGCGCCGCCAGGGCTGCCAGGCCGGCGTAGGGGGGGCAAAGGGCAGCTGCTGCTGCCGCTGCGGCGCTCGCGTACTGCAAGCAAATGGTGGATGTGAATAATGGTTCTTCGCTTCTTACCTGAAGTGCAGCAGTAGATAACAACCCTACATTTATAGGCGCGAGCGCAGCAGGCTGCGGCAGTGAAGTGGGTTTGGCTGGTGGTAAAGACGGTGGTAGTCTTGGCTCACTTGGTACTGCAGACAATCTTGAAACCTTAGGCTTAGATACAGCTGCTAGTGTAAATACCTGATGTGCAGCAGCAGAAAGCAACGCCGAGTCAAAAGGCGCGAATGCAGCAGGCGGTGGCGGAGGTCCATGTGGTATTGGTGGAGGCAAGGGTGGAGGCGGCCTTGGCACACTTGGTACCGCAGACAGTCTTGGCACGGACACGTAGGGCGCTACACGACAGGGCTCCAATGGTGTACCTCCCCCGCCTACCAGCAAACCTGATGGTAAAGATCATGTATAAACAAGATCATGCCAGTAATATGGCATTATTGTAGTGATAGTTTGAGTTTGAGTATAAATACTACGATTTGGATAAATAAATCAGAAACACTAATTACCCAGAAAACAATTTTCACGGCATAACTAAGGTCTTGTGTGGCAACAATATTAAAACAACTTTCGTTTATCCATGGTATCATGATGAGATCATCCATTCAAATTAATCAGGGCTCTCTACTTAATCAAACGATTACGTTCCTCGAAGAATAAATAAATAAGTCCGTAACAGGTCGTTTAAAACGAATTAATCTAGTTGATGCTATCCGGGAATCCAGGCTGATTGGCAGTTACAAATTGCTTGGCGGTAGAAAGAGGCGGGTAGCTCTGTGGGGTAGCTGCACCTAAACTCCTAAGTTTCTAAGTGTTGGCGCAAACCACGGAAATTGATATAAGATTTTTGCAAATCGACCTACGTTGCGTGTACCAAAAAAACATTTATTTTATTGGAGTATTTGAGTTTTTATTTTTAGTCCAACTACAGACAGTCTGCTGAGAATGCTGCGTCAGCCGGTAAAGATGATTGTAATGCGACAACCAAAGTAGTTGTAATTGTAAGTACATGGACATGGAGATGTAAAAAAAGTTACTTTCGTAATTTGCTTTCTTACAATTTGAAGAGGTTGCGTGGTCTACTTCGATCTAGGTCTGCGTTAGAATAAAGAAATGAATAACATACTTTTAAATAATTGTACGAAAATTTCCCATTTCTTCCGAAATGTGAACAACTTATTTAGTGCTAAATAATTTAACGCAAATCTAAATCTAAATCCCACTTAAATAAAACATCTTAACGAGCCATTTAGTACGAGTTAATTCCCGATTGATCCACTTCGATTGGCAGAGACAAACGACTTGGGCGGGACGGGACAAACCCGAGCCACTTAATTAAATTGATATTTAAGTAAAGCATAATTCGCTCGTAAATTAACTGGAATTCCTTGTTTATAGCCGGGAGGAGCAATTAATAAATTAAGGCGGATCTACCCGCCTTAAGGTGTTTCTCTCCTAAAGGATTCATTAATTTGATTACTTCGGTACCTGCTTCGAGATTACAAATTTCGTTTTAAAGAGTTGGTAGTGATTAAATTAATTGTTTCAGAGAAAGTTAATCTGGTACTTGTAATGTAATTAATCAGTACCACAGTAGTTATGTCTAAAGTATTTTTATTAGTACGCAAAAACAGGTACAATGCGAAGTAGGTACTTTTGCAAACATTTAAATTTACATATGCTGAGGAGAGCTTATGCACTATTTCCCTAACCTAATATTATAAATGTTAGTCCAGCAAATCCAGACAAGCGAGCAAGACACGTAGCTTCCGTAGCCGTAGCAAACGTAGCCCTAGCAAACGTAGCCGTAGCAAACGTAGCCATGACGTATGTGTGTTGCCGTAGCCGTAGTACAGCTACGAGAGACTACGAGAGGGCGGCGTAGCGAGGGGCAGCCGGCCACTAAATCAGCGCCACGCTCGTCGGCAACATTATCAAAATAGATGCCCCCTACTCGTATGACTTATTTCCATATTTGACACCGAATTACTTTCGAGAAGTGCCGACATAAATAGACCCCCTGACCCCCTCGCGTCGAGACCGCCGTGCATTTATTTGATTAACTCTGAGTTGTTTAATTTAATCGAATTAGGAGGTGAGCCGGGAGCGGGAGCTCACCCGTTTATTTTAAAGCGTTCGGAACATCTTTACAGCGGTTTGTGCGCAATAAAAAATGGCCACCCTCGCTGTGCGCGAATAACTTTACAATTTTATGAACAGGGGAACAATTAGGTGTCTGTATTCTTTTTATTCTTGAATTTGCGCTACGATTGTTTTTATGGCGCCCGCCGCCCGGCAGAGATTCATTTCTTCGTTAAAAATGAATTCTTAATTTTATGAAGATTCACTACCTGCTTTGTGTGATTTGTTATAAACAACGATGAAATATTATTTTGTTCTGGATATTATATATTCTGTGTTCTAGATGAAGTAAGTATTTAACTTTTTCTCAGTTTAGTTCTTCTTCGACTCGATAGAATAAGAAGTTTACAAATAATGTTTTTATAAGAAGCTTTTCAACGAGACATCACGAACAACAATGCCATACGATAAATAAATCACAAACAACCATACAGAAATGCCTAGCTCAATATCACTTCCTACAATCTACTCGATAGAAGAAGTATGACGTTACTTATACATATCCCACAAATGCCTACGTCATAATGACACTAAACGAAACCCCACAAACGGCTGAACAAATCAATAACAGCGCAGAATCTCGGCTTAAAGAGGCGTATCGTAACAAATAACCGTTTCATTTCACTTTACATGATTGTTCTCGTGTTAGGGGTGAGGGGAGGGGAGGGGAACCAACGGGCACATAAGTTAATAAGACATTTAGCTGGGGACTGCGCGATTGCGTCCGAATGGCTCCCGAGGGGAATCATTTTATTCGATTCTGGCTACACCGGCTTTTTTCTGCTTTACGCCCCGTTTAGCGGTGCCCGCTTGCAATTACTGGAGGTTTTAGTTTTTAGAGATTTGCAGGGAAGGTGTTGGGCTTCTTTGTTTGAACTAGATTAATTCTTTAAAGAGAAGATAATAGTAGAGCAAGTGGACCAGCGAAATCATCATACACTAATTAACTAAGTTCACATCACATCAACCCGTCATCGCTACAGTGGGCTCGATTCGTAACCATCCCGACTTAACTAAATCTCAACTAAAATGATTGCCATCCCGTTCTGTTCTATCATGATAGAAAGTGACAGGTATATTAGGTATATTAGTTAAGTCGCGTATTTTGCAACCACGAATTGCTACCAGTAAGACACAATCGTACCTGGAAAGCTCTTTGTCAGATGTGGTGGAAACTGCCTTTGGTAAAGGTAGAGCTGATTACCTATCCCGCGATATAAGCATGCATTTCGTGTGTCTTCCCAATCTTTTTTACTTCTCTACGAAAAATAGTCTAAGTACATCGCTTGTATAGGCTAGGCATTACGTATTCTCCATGACTCGCGTCTAACTGGATTACGCCGCGCGGCGCCGCCGGCCCGCTCTAACAGTTTTTTAATTCGACCATAACTCACCAGTATGAATAATTAAAGCGGTGCGAGGGAGGTCCGTGGTACCACCACCGCCGCGCGAAAAAACTGCTGGTGATAAATTCTGGGAATTGCACAACGCACTTAGCGATCGCGCGGGTCAAGATTCCGCTAGATTTTGTCAAGTTGTATGAAAGAAAGTATGAAGAAATATTTGTTAGCTCTATATCCACGTAGATTAAAAAAATAACAAAAAGCTGTTTAGGTACAAGATAATAAACTAAAAATCTCTTAATCATAGTTTTAAAGATATTTCTGAGGTAATCAATAGATTTTTTCATTAAATATAATTCACGTAAAAATATACAAAGGGGCAATTCGACAGCACACAAAATCACTAAATCTTGCCTAAAATCCTGAGAGACCAGAAAGGGACGGCAATAACTTAGTTAAAATTTAGTTAATTCATGCTTTCACCGAATCGACAACATTATCCTATTTAAGTTTAATATCAAAGCACAGGCTGGCTGGTCTGGCATCAAAGTTTCCATTTTTAGAACATAGGATAAGAATTCATGGGTTTATGTATGTTATGTATGTGTTTCTAATAAGTTTTAAATTATAGCGCATCATAACAAAAGTCTCTTTTTACAATTACGACATTGCAACACCAAAATAAATGTAAATTCCATTATTGGTTTCCATCCCCTCTTTAAAAGATTGATGTCACAACCACGTAACAATCACAACTCCTCGCAACAAAGTAATCAAATAACCCTTTCGCCGAGATTCGCTAATGAAATCTCTTGTCCCACTTACCCACATACGTTAACTGGATGATATCTCTGATACAAATTGCAAATGTACTGCGGTGATATTCGTCCCTTCTTGTCACATTATTGTGGCAGTAAATGGAATAAGCGGTGACGGGGCGGTTTGCCGACAATCAAGAAAAATAATATGTCTTTGCTTATTTTTTGAGAAGCATTATAGCATCAATAAGGCTGTTTTTATTACACTTTTTATTATTTCATATCATTTGTATTTGGTGTCGCATCGGTAAACTTGAAGTACTCAACCAATTTTTAACTTAGGTAGATTTCGTGGTAAAATTAAATCTCATAATAACAATGTAAGGACGTATAATGCTTTAACCTCGCCTGTTTCACGGTATGTTTGGCTTGTTTAATTTTAGTTCATATATTTTTTAGTTTGACATGTTTTTTTTTTAAATAACTTCCACCATCTTTCACCAATTAAACACTCAGATAATCAACCCATATGCATGCCTTTGCAATCTAAAAACAAGGATAGATTCTATACAAGGAATCAAACACACGAACTCCTGCTTGAAAGTCAAGTATGTTAAACGTTAGGTTAGGTAGTCTATATATGGATGGGGGCACGATCCTGCATTGCAGAATTTAAATGAATTTAGCATACGAGTTCCGCCCGAGTGAATTCATTGCAATAACCTGACTGTGCCAAGTTTCTGCTGCTTCAAGTCTTTGCCATTTATTAATACCTACATAACCTACAGCAAGATATTGTATAGTAGTAGGTTTTCTCTCTTTTAATCTCTTATATAGGGTGTAAAAAAAGTACTGCGTTCCTTTAAACCACATGTTCTACTAATAACACCAAACAACTTTCCCAAAGCCAAAAAATACTCCAAATAAAATTTTGCCTCCTCTGCAATTTTATATGAACAAGGCAAAATTTTATTTAGAGTTAAAATTTTGTGCTTTGGGAAATTTGATTGGTTTCATTAGTAGAACATGTGGTTTAAGGGAATGCAGTACTTTTTTTTACACCCTGTTTTACTAAAGTTCCAATTCCTCCAGACATAGAGGTACTTCTTTAATACGTAGCAAATTGCTACGTAGCGTACACGTAGCGGCGACGCTACTGCCTACGTAGCTGGCTACGCATTTGCCTGTGCCGCACCGTAGCCAATAAGATTTCCAAAAATACTTATTTTTATTACGAGCTTAGTATTTTATTAAAACAAAGAGCAAGATAAGTAAAATTCCCGATTATACATATAATAAATGTTAATGTAATCCAAATTGAGTTTAATCATTAAAATGAATTAAGCGCACATATTCCACTTGAACGAGTTTAGCAATGAATTCGCCAGTGTACGTACTATTAATGGTATAATAATATTTACCAGTAACTGCAGCAGTGCCAACTCTGTACAGTCAGTATCACTTACAATTTGCAGATTTCAAGTACCATTACATACACAACAACATAGAATAATCGAAAGACTATCCTCTAACTACTTTAACTACGCAACGGATTTTGATGTTGGAGTTCAGTTTCACAATCATGTTTTTTTTTTTAATTTTTCTGTCGAAAGTGGAAAGACATTCCGAATTCGCTTTCGTCAGAAAAATGACAGCCGAAATATTATTCTGTCGAAAATAGAATCTGACCTATGCTATGGCTGCCGAAATCGATCGCAATTTTTTTTTTATCTATTTTTCGTTTTATATCAATGTTAATAAAGACAAATGATATTACGCAACCAAATTTACTGACTGACGTAAACCATCTTCCATTCTACATAGAATCCATGCAAAGCCGGGGCTGGTTACTCTCCAGTACTTAACTATAACTGCAATCACAGATTATATTATAATAGTTACCATTACCAGTGCCAACTCTGTACACTGTACAGTTATCATTTGCAATTTGCTGCTTTCGACTACATTACACACCAACACAGCTGAATATAAATCGCGGACATGGAGACATTTGTTTCAATTAAAACTGTTTGCGGTGTGCAAATGGTTGTGTATAATTGATTGTGGGGTCTTGAAGTTTCATTATTATGTTGCAAGTTGCATAAAGAGGCAGCGTTTTCTGGATTTGAATATTCGTCAGTTCAGTACTCCTTATTCCTATTTTGAAAAACCGTATAGTTTCCATACCATCTTGTACCGATTTACTTGTTTAATACTTAGTCCCGTATTTATAATCAGCTCTCAAGAGTGACAACGAGCTTGAGTTCGTATCAGAAATGTCACTTCAGTACAAAACGACCTGTCAAATCCATACTTAATATCGCTCTCAAACTTGAGATCGCTTTATAAATACGAGCCTTAGACCACAACTTAGACGTATTAGTCAGTTCTGTAAACCCACGTTCTATGGAGAATTTTGTTTAAATGGTTATGTGAAATCGTCATCATATTTCCACTGTAAAATACAGTGTAAATACGTACTTAACCTATATTTTAACTTAACAAATGCTTATGTTTTTTTATTTTGTAAAAAGATAGTAAGTATTCATAAAATATTGAAACGTAACACTAAATGAGTTACCTGAATGTACGCTAAGCATAATAATGTACTCACCTTTATGCATCTGGCTTTCATGTTTCCGGCACTTAGCTCGTCTATTTTGAAACCACACCTGTAAAAGAGAAACATTGTCAATAACATTACAATTTGTGTAGAATAGGAAGTAACTATTGATGCACCGATTCCTGAGAGAATTGTTAATATCAATAGGTACCTAATAGTAATCTGAAAAAGATAGGCTAGATTGAGTGTGAGTGTGTAGGTATTTAGGCATTTTCAAGTGGACTGATTTAGGGATGTATTTAAAACTGCCCACTAAATAAATACAGGGTCCTTGATTTTCGTTGGCAATAGTTCTTTGTTGATCCATACATACATACACATAAATCACGCCTTTATCCCTAAAGGGGTAGGCAGAGCGAAAAACGACCCAAAGGTCGTTCCGCCACGTCTGACAAGTTTTGAGAGTTATTATAGGTGTTTATGGTAGTATATCGCTATAGTGACAGGTTGTCAGCCCGTCGCCTAAATTGCAATACACTGAAACCCTCGAATCCCTTAGCTGGTTTTTACAGCATGCCCGGGAGGAGATGCAGCTGGCACATTCTATGTTTTTCTATCGCTCCCAGTCCAGCATGGAAGTCCATGATTGGACTAATGCCACCCTGCATACAATGTCAACTACGCAATAGACGAGTGAGTAACTAGCTAAGTCCTACATGCAGGGATACATGCAATCAGACAGCGCAATACTAATGCGGTTATCCATGTTTGTCTGACTGCACCGCGTACAATATACAATACATACTGTATAAGTAAGTATGTAGGCTAATGTAGGGCCATAGGGCCCCAAATAGTGGCATAACCTATCAGTCTTCCCTACCAACAGGCTTGCCTGTTGAGAAGAGTGCCTTGTTTGAAGATATTTCCAAATAACTATTCCGGACATTCCTGACCACAGAGTACTATACTATTACCCTGTTCCTGACATAACAAAAGCTTCTTCCAAGTTCCAACCAGTGACAGACATATGATCGAATCCAAGTTACTTGGACTTGGATCTGTAATACCGGCTCAATGCCGAAAAAATTAGGAATGACTACAAAAATATATATAAATACATACATACATATAATCACGCTTTTATCCCTAATGGGGTAGGCAGAGCGTAAACGACCTAAACAAAGGTCGTTCCGCCACTCTGACAAGTCTTGAGGGTTATTCCAGATAGATCTGTATGTTGCTATAGTGACAGGTTGTCAGCCCATCGCCTAAATTACAATACTGAAACCCTCGAATCCCTTAGCTGATTTTTACTGCATGCCCGGGAGGAGATGCAGCTGGCACATTCTATGTTTTTCTATCACTCCCAGTCCAGCATGGAAGATATATTAATAATGACAAACAAACTTGTTTTTTATAGTGCATGCGTTGGTATTGACTCTACATTACGCTAACGGGATTCCGCAGTCTCGTTGGGATTACGTTGTTTGCTAAACAATCACCGTTCGCCGGCCGAATAGGGGGTTGTTTTTATAAAACAACTATTTACAATTACAAATACTATTTGATGTACCGAAAAACACATTGGTACGTGGTGGGATTCGAACCACGACCTCCTGCAAAGAAGGCCGAGGCTCTATCCACTACACCATCCGGGCTTCTATATCGCAATACGTATGTCTGTCTAAAAGTTAAGCTTATTAAATTAGCGAATTGGAAACGCAAACGTACCCGGGTGTGTTTGTATGTTTGTTAGTCGCATTGTCTGAGCAATCACGGCTAATGAACGACCCTAGCTTGTATCGGGGGGAAGATGCATAATGTTGTGCGCAACTTGGGTTGTATGGGTGTAAATTGAATGTGTGTGTGAATAATGCAAATCAGATTATATGAGGTGATGAAACTAAACTACTTATTTCAAGAGACAAAAATAGTTTAATCTTTTCTACGTTTTGATAATAGAGTTATAAATATTGAGTGATTTGGTTTAAAATTATAACATAGATAATGAGAGCAATTTGGTAAGCACGCGACTTAACTAAATCTCTTTCTGTTCTCTTATGAATCCCATGACGATACGAAAAAACATGTATGGACTTATCAGTTAATATTAGTCGTGTAATTTTCAATGCCGCAGAATAAAGTGCACCACTCAAACACACAAACTTCTGCCATTTCAAAGCACCAAATGCAATCCAAATTAGGAGGTGCCATAACGCCAATATCGTCACAATCTCCATCGCTATTATCACGTGCGATATTAATTAGACATCCATTACTATATCCCCTACCCTCATACACAACCCACATAAACTCAGCACTTACTCTAGTGTGTGTAGATAAGTGTGTTTTAATTTAAAACAGCAACAGCGATAACCAAACCAAATATTCGATCTATCTCATGGTAAGGGGGCACAGCAACTTAAAACACTTAAGGCTCGTATTTATAAAGCGATCTCAAGATTGAGAGCAATATTGAATGCGGATTTGACAGGTAATTTTGTACTGGAATGACATTTCTGATACGAACTCAAACTCGCTGTCACTCTATAAATACGGGCCTTACTATCGCACTGGAGATATCACAAGTAGGACGGAAAATTGCGTTATTTTTTTACGTTGGCCCCAAAAGTGCCAGAAGCGTTAATTCTGGACCGGTAATACGGATAACAGATTCACACCTTTTTATTTTCCCCGAAGGAAAATTCAACTTAGAGCCACATAAAAAAATCTGTTAGGCAAATACTGGACTCTACAGATTCCGTCTCCGAAACAGTGTCGCCTCATGACTGACATTGGTCCTCATTACTAATTCAGGCAATTAACAGCGAGGGCTAACAAGTGTTACGTGGCGTTACCCCATAGCATAGTCCCATACCCCATACATCGACATTACCGCTCAATCGGCGTCAAGTGTCCATTGTGTAGGGTGCGGATGTGTTAGGTAGGAGATTGGGATGATGGTTTAAACGAGGTACTAATAAACATTACCTACCATTTTAAATAATTTGATTATGGTATGGTGGTTTAGGAATTGAATTGAATTGAGAATTATTATTTTATTTCCAACTAACCAAATAAGCGTATGATATTTTATATTATTTGCATTGCAATACTCTAAAACTAAACCCTCTGAATCTCTTTACCGAAAATATAATCAATGATTAAATCTATGTTTTTTATCGCTCCGTCTTCAGCATTGAACTATCTAATCATATTAATTTTAACATCGTCTTCTCTTACATTTTAGTCGTAATCACGTCATGTTTCAGGGCGTCATTATTCAGCTTGATATATTTTGAAACACGTTCTTTACGGAATGCGTTTGGGTACCCTATATTCAGTATCCGCTAAGTGTCCGGTGGGTGGACAAACGACATGACCCTAAGCCGTAAGTCTCCACTAGTGTCAAGTGCAACTGTCACTTTAGCAACATTATTGGCATTTATTGCAGTGATTTCTTTAATAAGATGGTATAAGTAAAGTATGTTGCATTAAGGGTACTGATTTGTTTAAGTGGTGTACGCGTTTACCATCTGAGTAGAGTGATTAATATGATTTCAAATTAATCTAGAAATGTTTTACACTATAGAAGCAGAAACTCTATAATATAATATTCTCCTAAAATACTTAGATCATGCACTTTTCTTTCTCAGAAGGCCTTGTGTTCAATTTTACGTTTCATTTTGCAACCTACGTGCAGTTCAAGTGCGATCCTCTTAATCGTCATAGCATATGTACGTTCTCTGTACTGTGACTCTAGCAGCCGTTGTCTAAGTTCATGTTTCGTTAAACATCCGCTGTAGCTCGGCCCAACTGCTCTAGATCTAGAGTGAAGCTATTCTAGCCAGAAACAAAAAAAGCTTGCAATATTTCTAATTCTAAGTTACCCACCTGTACTCTAGCTTCACTTAGTCCAAGCCGCTGACTGAGTTCCTCCCTCATGAAGGCATCAGGGTAGTGTGTTTCGTCAAAAAGCCTCTCTAGCTCTCCCAATTGTTCTAACGTAAAGTTGGTCCGAGATCTTCTTTGTTTTCCGCTTCCATTGTTCACTACGCCGTTTGAAGATTTGTCTCCGGAATCTGGTAATCAGAAATATGGTATAAATATGATGGAATTGTGCGGAAACATGCACACACTTGCGAAGAAATTTAAAGAGTGAAGTCGACCAATCTGTACTGGGCCCACGTTATCGTCCTAATTCAGGGTAGACTCGTGTCCCTCGGTGAGGACTTAAATACATTGATAATGGTGATGAAATTATTTTAAGCTGGTTTAGAACTGTTTCTCTAATCTAACGTATGATAAGAAGTCTGTTTGAAAAGTCACAAATTATTTCAGTATTTTAATCAAATGGGTATAAATTACGAGCAATAATATGTCTGATCACGATCACCACTTAGCACTAAATATTTATAAAGGGGAGTCTGGGGTAATACTATTAGAAACATATCTTTAAATCAACGTTCTGTATGATGCAGCGCGCTTCCCCGGCCCCTGGGGCATTAGCGAATGTGGGGTAGCTTACACGTTTTTAATAGAATACTCCAAGTAAATTCAATTTGCCAAATTTAAGAGATTTGTTTGGATTTTGGTGGAAAAACTTGACCATCTTAGCAAGGGATCATAGTATTCGCTTTATAATTAGGGACGTATCTAAACTCAATTAAAAAGTAGAAATAGAATAGAATTGGAAAATCAGAATAAATTGCTGCGGTCACTTAAAATCGTCAACTGTTTGTTATTTCTTTATCCTTTTTCTAATTACTTTTTTTTTCTTTGTAAGTACGTGTTCTAATCTACATACAAACATTTGGAACATAGAATTGTACGAGTACTGTATACGTTGCCTATAAACCTATAGTTTACAGGTAGAGTGACTGTGGCACAAAGAAATCGAGGAAGGGAAGTGAGAATCCTCACGAGAATCGAATGATTGAATGTCATTTATGGACCGGAACAAGCCAAGACAGTCAAGAAAATCTACCTTACACTGCGAGCGATTCTAGCCTCTATTGCAAAAGAAATAAGGACTAAACAAAGTCCAGTATTCATGTGCTCTGGACCGTATCAGCTCAAGACTGTCGTCACAGCAATTTAGCAAATTGAAAACCTCTTCTTTTATACGGCAATTATGTAAATGGGGGGATTACGGTGGGCGGCGCCGCGGGTCACACCTCCTGCACCCCCTAACTCCTTAGCCTGCGAACTGTGATTAATTGCCCAACGATCCTGGAATAGCTTAAACCCCCCGATTTATTTGATTGAAAACTCTTTTCCGGATATCTATTAGGGCGTTTGTCGCGAAGTGCTAAGCCCGGGTGTTCATTAAATTAATTATTGTTTTCGAGGAGTTGATGGCGGTTTAAAGAAGTTTTGGGAAAAGACAAAGGGGCGAGGAAAGTATTGGACTTTCGTACTGCCAGAGCTAATAAGATCGTTTTTACTCAATACATATCGAATATTTTTTGAAAAATATGTGGGGGGATTATACTCTCCTCCTAAAGATATTTATTTGTTTGTTATTACTTAATCAAAATTACCTTAAAGCATCGGTCACGAGCAAAGACATCCATATTCATAAACTAGGATCAGGTTGTTGTTCACTGATCGACCTTGAATCTAAATTGACTTGATAGCAAAGCGCTTTTGGTCGAAACTTAACCGTCGGCTGTGCTCTGCTCTCAGCCGACGGCAAAGAATTAGCTAACCCCGACGGCGACGGAAAAAAGTGGCAATGGCAATCTACACTCTTCCATGATTAGCAACAAAATTAAAATTGATTAAAATATTAGTTATAATCAGTCACTGTCCAGGGCTGTAAACTGTTTTGTTATTGTGGCGAAAACTCTGGACATCTCTACTAAAGGTTAATGATAACTTATTTTAATTATTTTTCATGTTTTGACATAAAACTGTCGTAACCTTGATACTAACAAAATAAAAACAAACTTCGATAAATTTTAAATACGATGTAAAACCCTGTGCTATGACAAATTCAGAATAATATTAGTCAATTTTAATTGTAGGTACTCCTCGAAAGACAAAAAGGTCACTTTCTGTTCAACTCTCGTCGCCGCCGCCGTCGGCAAAAGCGACCTAACCCCCAATCAGATTAAAGAAACTGATATAATGGTCTGATCATCAACTTTTGTACATCTTAGTAGTGATTTGTCTCCTCCTGGGCCAAAACCTGGGTACACCCATGAGTAGAAGTGTTTATAGGTAACCAAACTTACCACGATCAATTAAAAACAATTGTCAAACTATTCAGTCAGCTGATCTTGTTAAATATATGGATCCTACCAAAAGGAAACGACAACAGAGCAGTAGCAAGGAATAGTAAAACGTCTTCCATTTAAGACACCACAGCCGAATTAATACCTATCCAGTTTGTCTTTATTCGTTTGTTCAGTCGTTATTTATCACTGTTAATTACACATAAACATAAGGTACTTAATTAAGTATTTCAGTCATACGGCTTTCTTACAAACTCGTCTTAAAAAATTATGATTTTAGGTAGGTTTCGTTACGTCTACTATAATAGTTATATTGTAGTTAAGTGCGAGTCGGAAGCGGTAACGGAAACCAGTGCTCCGTGCTCCCTTCTTTACTATTACGATACTGAGCTACCTCCATATCCATAAACACTCAACAATCGAAACACATGGCGTAATGAAAAGTAAACTGAACTCACCATTCTTATCGTCCTCATCATCTGCCTCCCGTTTACAGTTCTGCAGCGGCACCGGCGACAGCAGCCAGTTCCTGGGCCTTTTAGCCGGAGGCGCCTTCTCCTCCAGGGCCGTGATATCCACCTCCTCATCATCATTATCCTCGGGTTCCGGCGGCGGAGCTGGCGCCTCGCCGCCCTCCAGAGACTTGCTCACGAAGTCCGCCAGCCGCTCCATCACCATTACTGCGGCTACCAAGCCTGGAGCTTCACTACCACTACAAATGTTTAGGAAGGCGGGACCTACACCTACACTGAAAGATGCTACGAAGCACAAGCAGAATACAACCCTATTTGGGTAAGCTAGGGGTTGAAAATCGAGTGTAAGTCACAGAGGGCGGTCACTAAGCCCCGCCCATTATTTACGCATGCGCAGTTTCCGTGTTCGCTCAAGCGAGGCCCCCGCATATTACACGCCTACATAATCGTTATACTGAACATGAATTTTTAATACAGTCCTCTTGTGTTTGTGTACGGATGTAAATCGTCGGGACCCGGCGGTGATTTGAGCGATTTGTGATAATCGACTACTGCGGAGGTTGAGCGATGAAGATTGTTTTGCGGCGGCGATGTGGAGGTATTTTTCAAGTTATTTTTTTTCTCGGAGCATTGTCTTTATGAATCCGTTACCTTATAGAGAAAATTGTCATATTTATTTACAATGCGGTTACTTTAAAAATATGATAAGGGTAGCCGCAAATTGTGACGTTATTCTGGCAAAAATATAGTCAAATATTGAAAAATAATACCAAGTTAAGTCCTCACTACTATTTATAAATTCTTAAGATAGAAAAACTTCCCATAAAATATCAGCTAAAATAATATAGAGTTCACTATGTTCGCGGCGTAAAATTTAGTGCCCCAGCCGCCGCCGCGACAGAAATCTAAACTACCTAACGCTACCTTGAAATAAACATATTCAAATAAGAACATATTATTATTTTATTTGAAAATTACAAGTAAACTACTTAGAAAAATCCTAGATCTAAACTAAAACAAAGACTAAATATTATCAAATTTCAAATATTAGAATATCACCGTATCACCTTTTCGCTTGATCAGATTATGCCATTAATTCAATTAAAATTATAATTTAGTACGTAATACAAGACAACCCGAATTAAACGGTACAAAACAGTCTCAAGA
>JARACY010002192.1:0-45730 GCA_029255725.1 Scrobipalpa atriplicella | reverse complement strand
TAGGACGTTCAGCCGTAACGAACTCGAAGGTTCGCTCAAATAAATCAAAACTAAAAAGCAGAGAACAGAACGGACTCAATCAACATCATAATACCAATTATTCTTTTTCCTTCTTTTTCTTTCTTTGTTCTTTGTAGGTTGGAAAACCATGAAGAAGAAGCCCCGATGTGGTGCCCGACATGCTCCGGGGTGGCTTTCTGCAGCGAGCAATGTCGGACTGATGCCCTTACCACCTACCACCCCATCGAGTGCCAGTTTCTCGACCTCTTCATCGGTATACAAAGTTTATGTCATTGCTATGATTAGACACATGAACAAATAATAGCTTTAGTTCCAAATTACACCTCTACCTAATAATATGCCTTGATATTAGGGCATGTATGTATAATGTATAATTATGTATATTACGCACAATCACCGAATTTGGTTATAGGCCGAAATGTCCTATTATTTCGGCAAATGAGCACGTTGTAATACATCCATTCCGCTGACAGGCAAACGCCAAAAGTCATTAAAATACCAGGTGTAAGGGACAGGTTAACGCAGAGTGAGTGGAGATGCAACTGGCACATTTTAATGTTTTTCTATCGCTCCCAGTCCAGCGTGGAAGTTACCTTACCTATTTAATTATTTATTTTCCTTTTTTTCTATTTAAAAAAATATATTTGTATTATTTTATTATAGTGACGGTACTGCATCGCTTCCTAACTAAGTTACCTATTGATTGATTTTGAATCCAGCGAGACGTAAGCCTCGGTAATTTCATGTCAAAATTCCTTGCAGGTTCCGGTATGTCAATATTGAGTCACATTGCTCTACGCATGGTTACACAGGTGGGGCTAGATACAACCCTCTTGATACATAACAAATACATAGCCAATGAAGTAAAAACTGTTGAGGGTTCAGCCGTCAACGACATCGAAGGTTCCGCTAAAAAATCAAAACTAAAAAGCAGGAAAGAACGGCTCAATAGATCCAAAAAAGGACTTAAAATGACTGAAAAGTGTGGCAAGGAAGATGAAATTGAAGGCAAAGCGGAAGAACTAAACAATGAAGAGAAGTTAGAACTTAAAGCTGCTCAGATTTACTCACTGTGCACGCATTCAGAACAAAGAAGAGGGGAAGATACTTTCAAACGAATTGTCATGGCAATGTTCCTGACAGAATGCTTGAAGAAAGCTGGTTTCTTTAAGAAGTGTGATCAAGAAAATCTTCAAAGAGGTAGGTACCTATTAACTATTTTTGTTTCATCATCATCAGCTCATTTATGTCATACGTTCCCACCGACGGGCACGAGCCTACCCTGAATTACGGATTTGTCGACTACACACACTACCTTTGATTTTATTTGTAGATGTGTGCAGGTTTCCTCACGATGTTTTCCTTCACCGTAAAAGATTACCGCACCGAATAAACGTACATATGACATTCGGAAACCGAAAATTATGTACGTGGTGGGATTCAAACCACGACCTCCTGCACAGGAAGCAGCGGCCCAATCCATACACCATCGGGCTTGTTCTTGTATTTCTACTATAACTCAAAATTTACCGCCAAATTTAACTGACTTTTTCCATTACTTTTGTAATATCCGTGTTTTGCTATATGTATTATATTCACTTTCATAGTCCGATTCACATATATCAGAGTGCAAACTTTTTTGTTACACCCTGTATAATACTTGGAGCGTTTTAAAAAACACAGCCTTCTTTGCAGCGGAAAAAGCAATATGCGAGGTTCTAGTTCGCAATCTACAGCTGCTGCAGTTCAACGCTCATGAAGTGCACGAGATCGTGCGCGGGGAGCACACCTTCTCTGGGTCCCGATCGCTCTACATCGCCGTGGGTATTTACCCCACTGGAGCGCTATTCAACCATGAATGTTACCCCGCTGTGGCCAGGTTTGTATTGCAGTCAAATAACCAATAACGCATGTTTGCGAATTTTGCTATACTTTGCATTCCTGAAGTATGTCCAGCAGTGAAATTAAATTGACTGTGATGAATGACAATTGATCATAAAATCAAAGCTTGTTCAAACATTTGTGCGAATTTGTATTGCAAAAAAAATGTGTGTTGCTGACTATCAACTTTATGTCCCAGCGACACAGATATTTGCGATGCGAAGTCAAATCCTGTCAGTCGCGATATATAGAAAAGAAAAATTATTTCGACAGATATTTCGAAGGCCGCAAGCTAGTACTTCGATCAATACGACCACTATCTCCAGGCGAGACCGTCTCCGAAAATTACGGTCCACACTTCTTGGTTCGCACCCTGAAGGAACGGAGACGAGCGCTGGCGTCACGGTACTGGTTCCGGTGTGATTGTCGCGCTTGTAACGAGGACTGGCCTACTCTCAAGCAGATGGGGAAGGACACGCCGCCATATCTAAGGTGAGGAACATCATCATCAGCTTATATTTATGTCCCCACCGAGAGGAAAGAGACTACTCTGGAATAGGGCGATCGGATGTCGACCACGGTGGGCGCAGTACGGATGATCAATTTCACACAGCAGGTTTCCTGACGATGTTTTCCTTCACCGTAAAAGCGTCGAATACACGTACATTATGTAATTCAGAAATCGAAAACACATAGGTACGTGGTGTGATTCGAACCCTTGCACAGGAGGCAGAGATCCACTACACCACCACTACACCTTAGGGCTTGTTAACATAAATTTTAAAAACCCACGAATTGTCTTTACAACTTTGTCAACTTTCTAACAGGTGTCCAAACTCATCATGTACTTGGAAATTCAAGGCCGATCCGAAAGTTATACCCAATAAATGTCCCAGATGCTCTACCGGCGTGGACAAAGACCACGTCAAAGTTGCAGTCACAACTGTGGACAAATGTGTGGAACTTTACAAGGTAAGTTCTTAGGGCGGTTCGATGAGCTCCAGTGACCCGCCGCCACAATAGATAAATTAGTTGCAGCTCAAAGTTTAAACCTGGCGTCAAAGTTTTTGAGCCGCCTTAACAGCACAGCTAATATGGCTCTTACATGGTTTGTGTAACGACCACTCACTATCAAAGACAGCGACCGGGACCGACAGCTTAACGTGCCCTTCGAAGCACGGAATCTTTTTTCTTCCAGACAATCAAGTGATTCAGCCAGCATTGTCTTAACCAAACTGAGGAAAATCTCACAAAGTTTAAAAATAATAAATATCAACTTTGTGTTCCCCCCGGGGAATCGAACTCAGGTACCCCAGATAGAGAAGCCAGACAGTGTTCGTAAGGACAATGCAGGCTGAATCGCCTGATTGCCCAGAAAAAATAAACCGTGCTTCGGAAGGCCCAGACCACTGGACCATGAAGACCAGTTTATTCTGAATATCTAATCCAGTTATTTGACGTGTCACTTCAGGAAGGAGCCGAGCTGATGGACAAAGAGCTGGGCGAGGCAGCGGTGGACGCAATGTGCGCAGGAGTAGACCTGTTCGAGACAGTGGGCGCGCCGCCGCATCGCGACACACACCTTGCGCAAGAGTCCATGAGATCCTGCTTTGCTATTGGCGGCAATGTGCATAGAGCGCGCGCGGCGACGTCAACGGAAGTTGCGATTCTTAAATGATCACTTCAGACTCGTGGTCACACCCGATTATCACACCGGTGTGAATATCAGTTTTTTTTTTCTAGTTTGATGTAGAAAGAAAAAATACGGAGGGACACATTTTTTTACATTTCGACCTATGTTCCTTGAGGAAAGTAGTTCAGTTTCATAGTCTGCATTTTTTTTACACCCACTATAATTTACAATATTATAATACAACAAGTTCTGTCCCCAAACATTTAAACATTGAGTTTGCCTCGATTCTAAATGAGGAATAGGTAGGTACAATATTTTTGAAAAAAATTAACCATACTTTGAAACCGTGCTTTGAACCTGCCCATGAAACAAAAGCACTACCATCAGTTCATGCTCTATTATGGTATTTTTCTTCTTCTTCTGTCGTATGGGTATCAAATCGATCGACCCGATGAACCCTGGTGTCAGAGTTTTTAAATCGCCTATTGTATTAGTCGCTTGAATTATTTTCAACGAATAGGCGAACAAAAGAATTAAATAAAATTAATCGTCAAAACTTGTCAGACGTGACAAAAATTACCTTCTAGCTGTGTTTAGTGCATATTTTCAATTAAATTTCTTAAAAATGTAAGTGTTTGAATTTATTAGAACGCCGCCCTCCGACATAACCGCCTCGCCGTTGCGTGCGCTAACTTAAACGGCATTACAATGGGTCTTACCGGCGAAGTTTGTTTAATATCTAGTTGCTAATTTTAGGGGACATTATAATCTTGAAACAATAGAGATACGACAAGGATAAAAATGAACTATAACGCCCGCCCCCCGCGCCATTTCTGTCAGTTCTATCTGTATGCAGCGAACAGATGCAGCGCTCCCGCTCACGTTCATTTATACCCTAGTCGCAACTGTAGTACTCGTAGGTGGGAAGAAGTAGTATAAACTCAGATGAAGTATTATAAGGTTTCCACGTCTATTTTTGTTTTTGTAAAGAGATCAAAAGACAGTTATTGCTTCCGCAAAACAGCTTACAGTCTCATGGATTGCTGAATAGAGTTTTGCACAAGCACTCGCCACCGAGTGCACCCTTGTCCTTATCATCTCCATCTTCGGATGGACTCCGTCTGAGGGTCAGGATCTGAGCGCTCAACGACATGATACGCAGCTGAGCTTGCTCGAAGTTCTCGTTCAGTCTCTTAATTTGACAACTCATACGAGTTTGGATCTGCAATGCAACACAAGTTTCTGCTTCAAACTGAACACAAAATTAAGGTTTTACTATCCAAAATGAGTATCGGAGAAGTTTTACGGTTACATAAACGTGATCAAACGGTTGTAGCTATCAGACGCACCAACGCCATGAAGGCAGACCGACTCCATCGCAATGCGAATAATTAAGTTATGTGCACGGGTTGACTGAATTATCGTTAGTATGGCTGCAAAGCATATTGCAATTAAAAATAAAGAAACGCGAAATAACAGAGTTACGTACCTCCTCGCGTTCCTTCTCAGAAGATCTGCCACGAGCAGCTAACTGCCGTTCCAACTCTGCTATGGTGAACTGCAAGCACTTGCGGATTATGTTAATACGCTCAGTGACAGAACAACTAACCTCCTCGTGTTCCTTCTCAGAAGACCTAAGCCTGGCACGAGGAGCAGCTAACTGCCACTCCAACTCTGCTATGGTGGTCTGCAAGCAATTGCGGCTTATGTCGTGTCGATGCGCTCAGTGGCCGAGTTACTGACCTCTTCGCGTTCCTTCTCAGAAGTCCTAAGCCTGGCACGAGCAACAACTATCTGCTTTTCCAACTCCGCTATGGTGGTCTGCAAGCACTTGCGGCTTATGTCGTGTCGATGCGCTCAGTGACCGAGTTACTAACCTCTTCGCGTTCCTTCTCAGAACTCCTAAGCCTGGCACGAGCAGCAGCTAACTGCTTTTCTAACTCTGCTATGGTGGTCTGCAAGCACTTGCGGCTTATTTCTATGCGCTCAGTGACGCGGGCGACTGATCTGGCGGCCTCAGCGCGCATGCGGTCCAGTTCTGAGCCGAGTTGGGCACACTCATGCATCTTCTCTTGCAGTCGTCTAGCGTTCGATAACGCATTCTCTTCTACGCGGACGATGTTGGATCTGCAGAAAGTCAAAATCAGCAAAATTAACTTAATGTACAAAGAACGTTATCAAATTTTGATATTTAAACTGCGAGTCTCATTCGTAGCGACAATCGTCTTGAGTCTGACAGCTGCGCGAATTGCTAAATCCGCTGTTGCATTTTTCAAACTTAACCAATGGGTTTGGAAGTCGCATGACTTGAACTTCACACAAAACTTGCCGTCTACAGAGAAATTATATTACTTCTGCTTCTATACGCTTCGGAGACATGGTGTCTTTACAAGGCTGACATCAAACGTCTTGACGTCTTTCACATGAAGTGATGTCTCAAACTCGGAAGTTCTTCGTCGCACTAAATTAACCGGTATGGAGAGCAAGCTAATGAAGTCACAGCTAAGATGGGCTGGACACGTCGTGCGTATGAATTTTTCAAGGTTTCCGAAGAAAGTCTTTTACTCAGAGCTTATATAACTACACAGTAAATGATAGCGGGCAGCTTTACTGCTCTAAATGTGACCGGATTTTCAAAACCAAATTCGGGTTTGCGAGCCACATCCGCGCTCACGAACGAAATAATAATTGACACGGTATCGCCGTCGACGTCTGGGAGGACATCATCATCATCATTGTAGGTAATTTTTGACATAAAAACGTAGGCTCCACAAGATGGGCCGACGATTTGGTGAAAGTTACGGCAAGCTGCTTGATGCGGAATGTTGATTCTTGGGGAGAGTATAGGCCTATGTTCTGCAGGTAAACGTCATTCGACTGAGACTAAAGTGTCTGTAAATAAATTTCCATATTTTATCCCAAATGAAAGTGAAGACTTACTTAAGACGGTCGATCTCGGTTTTCAACGTCGCATTGTTGTCAGTTAGTTGCGCTAGACGCGTCTGCATCATTTGGACCTGCTTGTCGTCCATACCTCGAATCTCCTGCTTCTCTGCTGGCTTAGCAGCAGCGTGGAGGAGTACGTGCACCTGGGGATCCCATTACATTCGATACAACAATTGTCTCCGTATAGTCGTGTCGATTCAGAGTCCCCGGATTCAATTTCCAGCGAGGGACAATGACTTTGTGCAGTCATTTTTAATTTGGTTAGGACATTGCGAGCTGAATACCTGACTGTCCGAAAAGTAAGATGATCCATGCTGTCAAATAGGCATGAAATTGAGAATTGGTCCTGCACCTGATTTAACTCTGGTCGTGTCAGTCAGTCTGTCCCTAGAGAATGCAGTCGATAACAGTTAAAAATACTTGATACATTGTAGATGTCCATTGCAAAACTAGTACAAGTTGACTAACCTACAAATCAAAATTATAGATGTGGTATGGGGTATGCCATGATGTGGGGCTAAATGACGCTGTATAAAACCTTGCGTCTTTGCTAGACTGAAAGTGATTCGAAGGTTTTAGTGTATTGTAATTTAATATACAGACTATCTGAAACTGTGATTTAAAATAACCCTCAAAACTTGTCAGACTAGACGTGGCGGAACGACCATTGAACCTACCCCATTACGGATAAAAGCGTGATTGTATGTATTTAGTACCTTTTCTCTGGCACAATTGAGTTCCCTTGCTAGCTGCTCCGCGTTGTGCTCGGCTAAAGCCTGCGACTGTTGCGCGTCCTTCAACCTCATCTGTGTGGACTTCAGCAGATCTGGAATCGGAGAAAGCTCCAGCAGTTTCTCCTGGAATTTCAGCTTCACCCTTTGAACCTCCAGGTTGATCTGCTCGCTGATCCTGTTGTTGTCCATTGCCAATAAACTTATTTGCTTCTTT
Organism: Scrobipalpa atriplicella; assembly: GCA_029255725.1. Taxonomy (NCBI): domain Eukaryota; kingdom Metazoa; phylum Arthropoda; class Insecta; order Lepidoptera; family Gelechiidae; genus Scrobipalpa; species Scrobipalpa atriplicella. The sequence continues at coordinate 38,301 of JARACY010002192.1, read as the reverse complement.
TGGCCCTCCGCCAGTTGCGTTGCTTGAAGGAACTGTCAATAAAATTATAGAATCTCTTTTTCTATGCTAGACAATAGAAGACACTGAAAGACAATCGTGGCAATTCGTAGTTGCAAAAATCAATGCCTGTCATTTTCCATCATGAGAGAACAAAAAGGCGTGCCCTCGCCTAATCGATAGCAATGGCCTTGGTTCTAAACTAAGTCCCCACTATCAGGCACACTTTATTATACTCAGTTGCCACAGTAAAAACAAACTTACTTTAACCCTATAGTCCTGTAGTTGCTCATTTTGTTCCTTGATTAGCAACCTCAACTCGTCGATCTCATCTCGTGCGTTGCGGTAGCTCTGCTTCAGGGTGCGCGTGTTGACCTCGTTCTCCAACTCTTGCTCCTTGGTGCCGAGCATCGCGTTGGTGCCGCACTTCAGACCCTCGAACCTCAACTCCAGCAGACGTAACTTGTTCTGCACCTCCTTGTGCATACATCGCTCCTTCTCCAGTTCCTCCTTTTTCTTCATCAGCTCCGAACGGAGCAATGCGCACTGGAATGTTTTTAATACAAATCAATGTTTTCTTGGCTTTGCTTAGCAGGCCGATATGTGACAATCGCATAATGTATGTTACTTACATAATTTAAAACTATAGCTTTCTGCCAACGTTTTCAACAGCTGTATAATGTTTTGCAGTCGGAATAACGGTTGTATTCCAAGTTCGAGAGCAGCTATACCGTAAAATAGGCCAAACCTTGCTCGATTATTTGAAATATCGTAAACATTTCAAAAATCTATGGATTCCTTCATTTAAAACGATTACCTAGCTAGATGACCTATATGACAGGAGATGCTATTCCTATGGAATACAAAAAAAATGTTATCTATCATCATCATCATCAAGTTTTAAGCGTAGGTATACTCCTGCAGTCCAACTTGGAATACCTAGTACCTTAAAGCAGTTTCCTGTTGTAAAAAGCAGCCTATACCTCAAATTCGCTTAATTCGCTGAATTGGATTCGCAGGACTGAATCATGACTAAAATATTCATCTGCCTCTTTCATAATGCGTACAGCAAAAGAGTGGAACTCTCAACCTGCGTCTGTGTTTCCGAATGCATACTACCCCCAACACTTCAAAGTTAGAGTGAACAGGCATCTTCTGGGTGAGCTCGCTCCATCGTCGACTTCGTCTCTGTCGCTTCCGACCTAGACTGGAGTCAAGAGCAAACCCATTACTAAAAAAAAAAACTGTACATATTTTGTGCAAATTTGTGTGTGTGTGTGTGTGTGTAAACATCCCAAACAGTCCAGCTGTAGTTTACGTAAACACCTAGTCGACTTACTTCTGTTACTCTGATTTTGAAATTTTCTTCAGTTTGATTCAGGTTAAGTTGCAATTTTTTTACTTCTTTTTCTGCTGCGGTCTGCAAAAAAATACAGTACGGTTGAAGCCCTGTATAGAAGAAGAAGAGGCCAGGCCTCTAGCGAATAATAGTAGTATGCTCTATTGAACACTGACATGTCAATCACCAGGATTTGCTGGACTGAATCATGACTAAAATATTTATCAGTTCAGTAATTACTCTATCGTGAGAGAACAAAAAGTGACGACAATAATTTTCATTATCATTTCTTTAAGTCGTGCTCTCAGCGAATCAATAGCAATCAATCTATATGGTAGAAAGTCGAGTAGGTACAGTCAGCAAAAGACGGATAAAGGTACTCGTATTTCAGGAGGTTATAAATGGTTTGCCATGAAAATTCGTATATTATTCGTAAGGTTCAGCTTCCCGCAAACTGATAGGGGTTGCTTAGTCAAAGAATCTGAACAACTTACGCCAGGGATTTTAATCAGGAAATGAAAAAAGTTTAATATTCTGAGAAACCTTTATCAGTTTGCGGGAAGCTATCCCTTTGATTTACTGCAACACAAATACAAAATTTCATGAAAATCCATGAATAATTTCCTGAAATAATTTCATCCGTTTCGCTGTGTTTGCTGACTGTACAATTGTGTTTCGGCAGAATATGTAACGTTATATCACTTGTTAATTAACCCTTTTTCAGCATACGAGTCCAAATATGACCACAATTTTTTTATCAGTTATTTTCAGTCAGTAAAGTGAACTAAACAAAAATAAACTATCAAAAATGGGTGGTCATATTTGGACTCGTATGCGTTAATGGTTTAAGATGGATGAGCCTATGATACACCGGGTGTAAGGGACAGCGTCCCACAAACTGATAGGGGTTGCTCAGTCAACGACACTGAACAACATTCACTAGGAAATTCTTTCAGGAAGTGATTTTTTTTGCTTTTCCAATCAAACTGTCACATCGAGGTGGACATTTTGTATGGAAAAGCTAAAAAAAAAAATCACTTCCTGAAAGAATTTCCTGGTGAATGTTGTTCAGTGTCGTTGACTGAGCAACCCTTATCAGTTTGTGGGACGCTGTCCCTTACACCCGGTGTCCTGATACTCACGGGCGGTGCATCAGGGTTACAAGATGCTGGACACGGGGGGCACACTCCACACTGCAACAATTATACAATGATGAATAGGTACCTACTGTCTCCGTGGTGTAGTGGTCTGAGCCATGGGCTCCCGATTCCAAGTTCGTGTTAGTCTCAGTCTCTATGATTTTTTTCAAACAAGATGTTGTGACACAAAGTAAAAAATTGGCCAAGAGCATGTCGGATACGCCCATGTGTAGGGTTCCGTAGCCTTATATGTTTACTTATAACAACATACTTAATTATCTTCAAAATTTGATTTCAAGCTTACACAAAAGCTATAATTATTTCACCTTAACAGATAAAGTTGTTTTTGTTGAAACTGTTTTCCCTTAATATTTCGCAATCTATAAATGCTATACTTTTCGCTATAGTTTTTATAACAACTATAACGAAAGAGCTATATTCCATATTATATTCATAATTTTTGCATTTATAGTTTTGAAGATTATGACCGGATCAAATTTGTGACAAATACTGCAACTTTGAATGCAAATATTTCGAGAAAGAAATTTTTTACAGACATTTTTTCAAGGAAACCTTCTAAGACCTGTCTAACGATACCCCATTCAATATAGTTGAAAAAAATTTTTTGCCCCCCCTTTCACTTGTATGGGGGTCCAAAAATACTATTTTTGAATTGTTTTTTAGATTTCTAGATTTGCGTAATTATAATGTCTTCATAGCTTTCATGTTAATAGGTGAAAAACTGAGGTTTTCACAGGGGCGCGGCATACAGACGGACAGACAGACAGACAGACAGACGGACGGACAGACAGACGGACAACCGAGTGATCCCATAAGGGTTCCTTTTTTCCTCTTGAGGTACGGAACCCTAAAAATTACCTATATTATTCCTTCCATGCTGGACTGGAAGTGATAGAAAAACATAGAATGTGCCAACTGCATCTCCTCCCGGCTGTAAAAACCAGCTAAGGGAATCGAGGGTTTCGTATTGCAATTTCTGACAACCCGTCACTATAGCAATATACATAATCGTCCTTAAAACTTGGCAGACGTGGCGGATCGTCCTTTTTTAAGGTCGTTTTTGCTCTGCCTACCACATTAGGCATAAAGGCATGATTTTATGTATGTATGTATGTCATGTATTATTCCGACGTGAGCGTTCACGGCATCATTGATAAACGGCTTAGAATGATTGCCAGACGGCTTACAGAAAGCATTACAGAAATTGTAAGCATTGCACCTATGTATTCTAGAGCAAAACCGCGTGCAAAAGCTAGTAGTATATAAAATACTTACAGCTTTAGACATGGGTGGGTTGATAGGTCCGGTTGTCTGAAAAAAATGTTTAACACAACTTATCTTACTGCAAAAAATCAATCATTGATCACAAATAGTAGAAAATTATTCGTATGAGGAAGTCAATTGTGATTCCCAGTTTGCGTGCTGACCGAAAATATTCCGTCATAAAGAATAAAAGTGAAAGAATTACATGACCATACGAAGAGCCTAAGCAGCATTTGGCCAATCCTGCCTTGATCATCTCGTCTGCAGTTTTTTTACTGTCGGTTGACGCCATGTTGTCGGATAAGCCAGATCCTTGTTATACTTGATTTGTTTTACCTGCAAGAAAAATCTTGTCAGTTCCATTTAAATTTTAGGTTTCGTATTACACTCGCCTAACATTTTCGCTTTTAAACATTTTTCATATTGGTCATATATGACCTTAGAGCAACACGGCCTTCCGCTCGCCCGGAATATGACAAATGAAAATAGACGTACCACAAGATAGCATTCAAACCTATTATAGTTGATATACCACCAATTCGATCTAAGCGCTTCAAATCATCTTCCATGATGGGTTTAAGATTGGAATTCACTAATTGCGTCTGCAATGAATGAATGCACATCACCGGGACGTTCGAATTTTGCAAAAATCCTACTGATATTGCAAAAACACGGTTTACTAGACAATGGTTCACAAAACATTAACTAATTAATTAATTAATAACTCTGGTCGACTTTCAGCACGCAAAACGAGACCTCTTCTGATTAGATGACGACGTTTAAAATGTCAATCAAGTTATTTAACCAATCAGAAGAAGTTTTAACCAGAAAGTAAAAATATATTTAGAATCAGAATCACCATTCGTTTTTTCGCAAAAACCCTTCCTCTTTTTCCAATAAGATTGAGAAATGTTTTCACCATTGTCAAATTTTTCGTGTTTTTGCAATATCCCTAGAGGTCTTCGCAATTCGTATTACCAAATGATCCTAAGACCCATACAACCCTCAACTCTTCAAAGTTAAAGTTATCAGACCCTGACCTAGACTAGAGGCAGAAGCAAACCCTGCTGCTATCAATTTAAAAATTAAACGTTTCATGATCAGAATGAATCGCATAATAAAATAATGAATGACCAATTACTCAAAAGATTTAACGTCGCTCTGTTTATGTTGATCGATCACAGAAACTGTCCCGGATTTGAACTAATTGGTATTATTTAATCATTTCAGCCCTGATGCAGCTTCGGATGTCCAATGGACACAATACAGATTATTAAAACTGGGAAGATATGATGTCATAACATCGTTACAACATTGTTAATAAATGACTGAAATGAAAAAAAAAACTGGCTTTTCCATTCAAATTGTCTGATCGAAATGGATTTTCGATTCATTTCCTGGGAGAATTTCCTGGTGAAAGTTGTTCAGTTTCGTTGACTGAGTTACCCCTATCAGTTTCTAGTACGCTTTGCCTTACATACCCCGTATCTACAGTGTTTCTCCAATCTATGCAAAGTACTGGATTGTTCATCGATCACTCGTTAATTAATGATGAATCTGACGACCGGATAAATGGATTGGACTATAATTGAATTAATCAAATAATTTGACGGCTTGTGTAATAGTTAGCAGTAATAGTTTCACGAAGTCCAATTTGGTAGAGGCACGGTGTTTTGATTTAATGTAAATGTTACGGCTAATACCCGAAGTGCGGCTACACCTAGTTTTAGCCGGTTAGAACTAGGTGTAGCCACTTACTCTTGGTTAAACCTAGTATTAGCCGATTGTTTTCGGGTAAAACTAGGTCTAGCCTTCATCATGCCGGCTACAACTAGGTCCAGCCATTCCCTGTTGGATAAAACTAGGTCTATCCGATATCATTCCGGCTAGAACTAGGTTCAGCCATTCCCTGTTGGATAAAACTAGGTCTATCCGATATCATTCCGGCTAGAACTAGGTCCAGACAATCCCTGTTGGATAAAACTTAGATGCATGTCCCGCCAAGCCTTCCGCCCGCCCCGCGTCACACGCATGACTCACAGCATCTGCAGCAGCGGCGCGGGGTGGAGGGCATAGCGAGGCACGCGCCTCTGCAGGTTGTGAGCGCCAGGTGCTGCTGATCTACTGCAGGTCTACTAGCGAGTGTGACTCACATCGTCTGCAGCAGCAGCGCGTGTCTTAGTTTTATCTAACAGGGATTGGCTGTACATAGTTGTAGCCGGCATGCTATCGGCAAAGCTTTTTTAGATATTAAAAAAAACTCTACGTTTCTTTCTGGCGCTCACAACCTGCAGAGGCGCGTGCCTCGCTATGCCCTCCACCCGCGCCGCTGCTGCAGATGCTGTTAGTCTTGAGTGTGACGCAGGGCGGAAGGCTTGGCGGGACACGCATCTAAGTTTTATCCAACAGGGATTGTCTGGACCTAGTTCTAGCCGGAATGATATCGGATAGACCTAGTTTTATCCAACAGGGAATGGCTGGACCTAGTTGTAGCCGGCATGATGAAGGCTAGACCTAGTTTTACCCGAAAACAATCGGCTAATACTAGGTTTAAACAAGAGTAAGTGGCTACACCTAGTTCTAACCGGCTAAAACTAGGTGTAGCCGCACTTCGGGTATTAGCCGTAACATAAACACACAATAAGCGCTCGTTGGTCAAATGGTTCGTGCTTATTCATTTCGGTAACGAATGTTAAGCAACCATCGCCGTGGCCATGCCATGGTTGGGTGACCGGTAGTGGTATAACAACTCAAACGTTTCCGTGCTTCGGAATGCACGTTAAGCCGTTGGTCCCGGTTAAAATCGTAGATATTAGTCGTTAAGCCATGTCAGAGGCCATTGCTAAGCATTGGCGGCTTGAAAACTCTGACAGCTGGGTTGGCCACTAACCTGGCAAAAGCCTAATTACAAAAGCCTGGAAAAAGCCAGGAAATTCTTACGGAAAATAAAAATAAATACTTTCCCATACAAAATGATCAGACAATGTGTATGGAAAAACCAAACAATCTTTTGATTTCCTGAAAGAATTTCCTGGTGAAAGTTGTTCAGTTTTGTTGACTAAGCAACCCCTGTCAGTTTCTGGTACGCTGTCCCTTACACCCGGTTATTATCTGCACAGATCTGTGGCATAGATGGTCGGTGACTGGACTGCCTGGTGACTATAAACAAATCAAAGTAATTTTAGTTTTAACACTTACAGGAATTTTTGCATATTGTGATTTTGATGAAAACTTATAAAAACATGGTATATTTCAATTAGCGTGGCGTTGAATGTTGGATGAAGTTTTTTTTTAAATTATCTTGATTACTGGAGTTTTTTTTGTATATTTGATGATGATTAGTGATGATTAGAAACACTGATTAGAAATTTTGATGTGACGTCTTGTTGACATGTTTTGACATTGCCACGTTGGTCGCATCATTCATTTTAAATTATGACAGATAGTTTTTAATGAGGTTTTAATTTCTGCTTTTCTGTCTCTGTATTTCGGCCACTATTTTATCATCAACATGATTTTGGACCTTTTGGCGCTTGGGTGACATTGACAGGAGCTTTTTTTGGGCTCCGACACCCTCTAAAGAGGCTCTATAGAGGATGTCGGAGCTGTTTTAAAACAGACGCAAACTGATGGATGTGAAAAACCTGTAACTTACTTCTCGAAAAAACTAAACGAAGCTCAAAAAAAGCTCCTGTCAATGTGACCCAATAGAAAGTGACAGAACCAAACAAACTTATAGCACAGTATGCCTAATTCAATCAATAGTCTGACGTTCTGGCTAACGTCGACTTATACGGGGTGTAAGGGACAGCGTCCCGCAAACTGATAGGGGTTGCTCAGTCAACGAAACTGAACAACTATCACTGGGTTTTTTTTTCAGGAAATGAAAAAAAAAAAACTTTTCCATACAAATTGTCTGATCAAGGTGGTCATTTTGTATGGGAAAGTCAATTTTTTTTTTATCTTCTGAAAGAATTTCCTGGTGCAAGTTGTTCAGTATCATGGACTGAGCAACCCCTATCAGTTTGCGGGACGCTGTCCCTTACACCCGGTATATTATACCGCGTGCTTAGGCCTTCGCTGTTCCCTCCCCGGAGTGACAAACTTCCGTACATATATGTAGTTTTACTTTCATTCTCAAACTATATGCAAGTACCTACAATCTTAACCAAAACTCGTACACATAATCAAAATGCAACATATCTATGTTTATAAGTAGTTTTAGTTTAAAAATATTAACCAAGTACAAAATTAGGGAGCAATTTCAATTACGGGTAGCAAAACTAGCAAGAATTATATTTTACATCTTGCAGTTGCTGACTCTATTATAACCGCCACAAAGTTAAACCCAACGGCAAAAAGGTAATGCTTAAATAGCGGATTATCAACTATTACTTTGCTACAGGGTGGCCAAATAAGAATAACCTATACGATTTATTTCCACGCAGTTTTTTTCGGCGCTGACTTACTTTTTTGGTATCAGTTATCTTGTTTAGAAACGGCAAATTCATTAAGGATAGTTTGTCACCCAAAGAACGTGTTTGAAAAAAAATCAAATAATTCCACTCCAGCTATACCTTAAAAATTGCGAAAGATCTTGAAATTCCCGTTCGCTTCTCGTTAAAGATCAATTAGGGGGATTTCAACCCTAAATTAGCAGCTAGATTTCAAGATATACAACCATCGCCCGTATGTAGTCTGTGTGAAAAGAGAACAGGCAAAGAATTTGAGGGCACGTATTTGTATTTAATTAACCGCCGCTGGTTCGTGTGAGGTTTATGCCCAGGTCTTTAACCTTAACCTTCTACATTAAATTTTGAAGGTTTTAGGATTCGTAGGTTTTAGGTCAAAGACCTTGCCATGAACCCCACGCAACCAGCCGTGGGTTAAACAAATGTGCGCCCTCAAATTCCATGCCTGTTCTCTTTTCGCACAGACTCTAATGTCCTAGAAATATCGTTCAAATGTTTAGTCCGTGGCTGCGTCAATAACAAAAAAGCTATTTCCATTTAAAAAGTCCCCTTAAGTACCTCTATTTATTGTCTTTCTTGCTTACCTTACCCTTTTTCATCTAAGTTAAGATAAATTAACCCAAGTTAAGGAATGTCAACCTAAGTTAGACTCGGTTAGGTAAGTGAGAAAGACGTAATCACGTAAGGTAAGTAAATTGATCTCTTCCGAGTAATGGCAGAAATTTTCTCAGTGTTTTTGCAATACAATTTAGTTTGAATGGAACTGTTTGTTGATTAAAAAACGTTTTTGGGCCAAAAACTATGCGTAACGAATTTTTCATTTCTGCAACCTGTAAAATACAGCGCCAAAAAAAAAAACGAACGGAAAAAAATGTAAATTTCTTATTTAGACAGCCTGTATTCAATCCACCTCTGTCCTTTCCCCGATGAGACGAGGATATCACAAAGGATGTCACCCTATTTTACTTCATTAAAATCACTCAATAAACGGCCCATATTTCGCTAAGTAGGTCTTTCATTCAACTATAATTCCTTTGTCCTTCTCGCTCATTCATCGCGTTTCGCTACACGCGGGAAAGAGAAACAAAATGAATATCTGTCAAAAAGCCGAAGTGACTGTCATCGGGTTTCAACCAATAAACCCTTGGGGATGGCATGGCTATTATGTCAAAATGACAATACACAAATTGACGCGACCGAAAAACTATAAACTCTGGAAGATAATACCGTCAGTGGTATCAATCGTGCTCGTTGAAATATCAACTCTATTTTAATTAAAATACATCACAAATCATATTATGGCCTCCTATTTATAGTGCTGTTCAAAATTTATATGTGTGTCTACCCCTTACGGCTGAACTTCATTTGTGCATGGGAGAAGTATTATGGGATGGCAAAAAATAAAGGGGGTGAACAAAAGCTTTAAAAGTTGTAGATTAATCGGGGATTTGGACACAATGCGCATACGCACATGGCTGACAGCCGCACTCGGCTTGTTTGTCTGTGACGTCACTGACACGGGGAGACGACTTTTTGATTTGTGGGGGACTATCATCACATCAGAACTTGATTTTTAGAACGGTCATATTTTACCATTGATAAATAATAATAACGTACTAAAGACGTTATACAGGGTGTAAAAAAAAGTACTGCGTTCCTTTAAACCACATGTTCTACTGATTATACCAAACAACTTCCTCAAAGCACAAAATTTTTAGCTCGAAATAAAATTTTGCCTTTTCCATACAAAACTGCAGATCCCGGAGTGCATATTTGTATGGAAAACGCAATATTTTTTTTCGAGCTAAAATTTTTCTGCTTTGAGAAAGTTATTTTATTTGGTATCGTCAGTAGCTAACATGTGGTTTAAAGGAACGCAGTACTTTTTTTACACAATGTATATCAATGTATTTTACACGTACTTAAATGTAAACAAACTTTCACGACATTTAATCAAAGAACATGTTTTAAAAATAAAAGCTATTAAATATGAAAACATAATGAAATATTGAACAGTTTTGGTAACATTAGCTATGTCTTAGCATTTATTTCAGAAATGTGTTTTGAAATAATAAAAATCCAAGAAGGATATTGTTGTGGGTAAATTTATTCAAGTTTCAGAATTAGGTACCTAGTTGATTTTCCTAAAATATAATTCCATTTTTTTTATCTCAAATTCGATTTGAATAGCCTGACCGGAGGCTAAATTATTTTACGACACATTAGGAATGTCAAAGTCATCTGTTTATTTGCATTCTCGTCTTGAGAAAGTGACAGCGCTATCGAGGTGCCACCAGAATCGTCAGGAATTGTGTACTAACTAAAGAAGAAAAAGTCAATTCATGTTTAATTTATTGTATTTACAAAGCCTTAGCCATATTAAATAATTACATTATTGCAAGGCACTATTTGAACCCACTAAATATTATAATATTCCCAAAGCTATATTTTACATAAAATATAGATGTAGTACCCATTAAAATTTAAAAATCTTTCTACAACTAAATCACGAGATTAAATTTAATTACCTATGACTAGGTTTAACTTATATAGGTATATATAATTATATTTTAAATATGTATTGCGAAACTTATGCTTATTTATAAATTTATGATTGGCAATCAAACGAGGAAAAAAATTTTTTGTACAGTAATTACTAATTATACCCTCAGAATAAAATAAAAAATATAATAGGTACTATTCCATCAGACTGTTTCCTTCCCTGACCGGTACATATCGCCGATGATGCGCTCCACTGGTATGTCTCCAATGGTGGCGCGGAAGAAAAGCTCCACGATTGTCCGACCTGGCACCTGGCGCGCTGAGGAGACGGCCTGAACCAAACTGCTGGCTCTGGATACCTCCAGCGGGTAACTCCGGGTCGTATACTGAAATGATAAAATGCTTCAATACAAAGATTCGGAATCAAAAACACTTTTTGAGATTTTAAAAATTTCAAAACAACTACGGCTAAATGGATAGATAGATATCCATAAAATTTGGTATAAGTTAAGTAGAGATTGACCATAAGAATGCTAGGTGGAACAGCGAAATAAAAATTACACATATTCTATGAAAGTTTTAAAGTAGGTATATTTTACTCACCTCGTTGAGTACTGCCTGTGAGTGATCTTGCAAAGCAGCCACGGAAGGAAGGTCTTGAAGCCTTTTGTTCTCCGCTTGACTTGGACTTCCACCCCCAGTCTTTTCCCCACCGCTTGTCTTAAATAGCGCTATTGCCCGCAAACACGCGTACTCATGACTATCTGGACACTTCTTCGCCAGTTCTGCTAGAACTCTCTCGAAGTCTTTCACGTCTTTTAATTCAATCCCTGAATTCTTCTCATTAAAAAGCAGCTTCAAATCCATCGGGTAGAGAAATTGCGCTGTTCCAATCACAAATAAGTCTCTCCAGGACTCTTCTAAAAGCAACAATCTATCCGACAGAGACAAGGAAGTGAATGCAGGGACGTTCTTAGCCCATTTGACGTTCATGAATAAGAGTCGAGCTGCTGCTTCGCACATCGCTTCAGGGTCTTGTGGGGTAAGAATAGGCGGGGGTGTGATCGTTGGTGGTACTGGCGCCTTAGGAAGACATGGGGCGAACATAGGTGTTAACATGTTCATGTCCAGCCTGTAAGGATATGCACTGGAGAAAAGGCCTATTGGTGGCGGTGGTAGCAAGGTGTGCTTTGGCATTGCAAGGTTTAAGACTGGCGGTGGCATCTCCATCTCAGATGACGGCATTTCGTCTTTTAGAAACAGAGCCATTTGTCTTCGTAGAGTTGAATTGCGCGGCCCTCTCTCGTGTTGAACCGCTGAAACAATCAAGAGGAAACTGCTAAACATACAAAATATTTAACAGCTAATAAATGCCGCAATAAAAGTATAAATATATTGCAAGGTGACAAACCTGCATACTTAGAAGAACCAATCTTGCGATTGGTAAAATATGATATCTGATTCTGATAAATACAAGAGTAAACAAAAAAAACCGGCCAAGTGCGTGTATTTATAAATATGGAAATTAAAATAATATCTGTTGTCCAACTCGCATTTGGACAGTTTTTAGTTTTTGTTCTTATAGCGGCAATAGACATACATCATCTGTGAAAATTTCAATTATCTAACTGTAACAGTTCATGAGAAACAGCCTCCGAAGCATTATCTACAAAAACGAGCAAATAAATCAAGTTTTTTGTATGGGACCCCCCCCCTTATAGCGGCAACAGAAATACACCATCTGTGAAAATTTCAACTCTCTAGCTATCACGGTTCATGATATACAGCCTGGTGACAGAGGGACAGCGAAGTCTCAGTAATAGGGTCCCGTTTTGACCCTTTGGGTACGGAAGCCTAAAAAGAAAATTTAAAAAATTGATCACCACTAAGATTATGGTGCTTAGAATAGAAGATGACCAGAATCTAATTCGTTTAACTCCATTGCCTTTACCATCTTCATTAATGCCAATTGCCAACAATGTGCTTTGCCTACCGGCCATACCTACTTCTGGCCTGCGAGTTCTGTAGGCCTATTGACAGCATCTCGCAGTTGTGCTGCACCGACCGCCAATCGACTTACCGTCTTTATTCAAGCCAGGCACTTGACCAGCCTGCATGCGCGGAACTGGTTCCTATGCCCTTTGTCCACGAGACATGCTCCGGGCCTGCGAGCTTTGCAGTCATACTGGCAGTAAGTATGCTGCAGTTGTGCTGCACCAACCGCCAATCGACTTACCGTCTTTATTCATGCCAGAGTCGAGGCACTTGGCCAGCCTGCATGCGCGGCACTGGTTCCTGTGTGCTTTGTCCACGAGACATGCTCCGGGCCTGCGCGCTTTGCAGGCGTACTGGCGGTCGCGCCGTACCGATCTCTTAAAGAAGCCTGCACACCCGTCGCAGGAGAAGACACCATAATGTTTTCCCGAGGAGTGGTCCCGGCAGACTGCGCACGGGACGTCGTAAAGAATGCGGCCTGCATCAAACCAAATTACAACTTTAAGTTGGTACATAGGTGCCACGCCGCCAAATATGGAATCGAACCGAACCACCAAAGTCCAAGTCTAATATGGATTTGGTATGGTTTGTTCGAATGTGTCGTAAATATTTTACAATGGTGGCGATTCTGTCGCATACACAACTTAATTCAACCTGCCTCTTTCCAAAATTTGAATAAAATTGAGACAGAAATACTAGAGCTGATTATAATCCTGCGAAAGTAACTTTACTCGCCTGTTGTATTTCTGGCTCTATTTTATTCAAATTTTAGAAAGTACCAATCTAAAATAAGTTTAGTTGTGTCTGCAACAGAATCGGCAGCAATGTTCACTTTTATTTAAGTAGGTACATTAAATGCTATACACAATCACAATCACCGCCGTATTTAAAAGCAAGCGATCATAAATCAATACCTCGTTTAAGTGTCACAATTATGTGATTTCGAGTACAATACAGCGCTAAAAGACATAATGGCTTGGGCAGGGAGCGCTAGGGCTCCGCCTCCGTGTGTTACCCAGTACCCCTCCGACAAATTAACTAGTGTTCGATTCCCGGCGAGACACGACTGCGAAAAGTACAAAAAACAGACCAAGTGCAAGTCGTACTCGAACATGTAGGTTTCCGTACTATTATCTAGGTATAACTTTTAACACTATTTTATTTGTAACATTTTTTATTTTTTAAGTGAGTATTATTATGGCTTTTATTTTAATAACATATCGATTATTATCGTAAGTATAGGTACTTGCAAAAAGTAAATTTCGTCAAGTTGTTTTAGTCAAGTTAGAAGATTCCCAGGAGTCGAGACCTCGAGACGCATAAACCCTCTAGCTTTCATGCTGCACTGGGAACGATAGAGAAACAGAGTGTCCCAGCTGCATTTCATCCCGGACAAGTTGTTAAAACCAGCTAAGGGATTCGAGGGATTCAATATATTGTATTGTTATTTAGGCGATGGGCTAATTATGACCAGTGACCCCTTGTCACTCCAGTAATATACAGATCTATCTTAAACAACCCTCAAAACTTGTCAGATGTGCGTGGCGTAACGACCTTTGGTTGGGTCGTTGACGCTCTGCCTACCCTATTCGGACAGGCGCGATTGTATGTATGTGTAATGTGTAGACGCAAACACCAACATCGGCATTTAAATTCAAGTTTGCTCCGGATTCGTAGGTAAGCAAAGGCAGGATTTCGACAACAAAAGCGTATTTTTTGTCGCGCAGCTCATCATACGATAAATACGATCCCACGGGCACCGTTTAGCAAGGCAGAGATAATATGGCTTTATTAATACACCTCCAAACAGACCTTAGTCGAGAAGGCACAAAGGCATTTCCATTCATACAGCCCCATTTAATACAGTGCACGTGAATACACTTGTGAAGCAGGAAACGCGGTGTCGAATGTAAGATGAAGTAAAAAAAGATTCACAAAACTGCCGTCCTTAGACAATGAGGAGTATAAAAGCCAAGAAGTGGGGCTTGGGAACAATTTAATACGACTCAATAAAACTGCTGTTGGCGATAGATAATGGCCCCGATTTGACGGAAACGCGAATTGACTACAGTCTACAGTGCCACTGGAATAACTGTTCATCTGTCAGCGGCGCCACTACAGCTGTTTTTGCTTCATTCCAGTCAGTATAACCATAGCCTTTTAGTTCCATAATATGTCGGAATATTCTGTTATTTTCTGCCATGAGTAGAGAACAGAAAGGACGGCATTATAGAAGAACTAATTAAAATCCTGGCAAATCATGAATTTCTGGATTGGTCTTGGTGTGGAATTCTACTATCGACCAAATCGCGAATTTATAACTAACAGAAAAGATAAGATAATCGTTTCTTTGCAAGAATATAGTAATATAAGGTCTTAAAAATAATACAATTATACGATGTATTCAGCCTACACGCAGGCGTGCAAATATGAAGCTATAAACACAAATATAATAGTAATGTCTCGAAATTAATAATTATTTTACATTGGCCCATTTAACTAAAAACAGGATTAAAGTGTCGTCGTCGTGGCAGAAAATGATCGGCATGATCTTATTTGATTGTTTATATGACGTGTTTCCGCCGAATCAGGGCCAATGACAGGTTTAAGCCGGAGACGAGAGAAGTCGGTTGGAATCGCCGGAGTTAATACTTGTACCTATTTGGTCTGAATTTTAAATGGGAGCGAGTGATTTCGTTTCAATGAAATTTTTGCAGCTGGCTAAATTGTGACAGTTCGGCATTTATGCCAGTTATCGTATTCCAAATTCGTGAAAAGCATTTTATTCATACATACATACATAAAATCACGCCTTTATCCCTAATGGACTAGGCAAAGCAAAAACGACCTAAACAAAGGCAGCCTTTATACCTAGCGGTGGTGGCGTCCCCCATTCATTTAAAAATCATAACTCGCAAATATATTATACTTTTTAGGGTTCCGTATCCAAAGGGTCAAAACGGGACCCTATTACTGAGACTTCGCTGTCCGTCCGTCTGTCTGTCACCAGACTGTATCTCATGAACCGTGATAGCTAGAGAGTTGAAATTTTTACAGATGGTGTATTTCTGTTTTAACTATAACAACAAGTACTAAAAACAAAATAAATTAAATATTTAACCCATACAAAAAACTTGATTTTTTGCTAGTTTTCGTAGATAATGTTTCGGAGGCTGTTTTTCATGAACCAAGATAGTCAGATAGTTGAAATTTTCACACATGATGTATTTCTGTTGCCTCTATAACAACAAATACTAAAAACTGACCAAGTGCGAGTCGGACAGCAGATATGATTTTATTTACCATTTTTATAAATGATGGAACGGAACCCTTCGTGCGCGAGTCCGCCTCGCACTTGGCCGGTTTTTTTAAACTTTGTTCTGTAACTTCCATAGAAGATCTCTTAGGTAGGTAATTATTTTTTAGAAGTACCTAATGAATTGTGGAGCAACTAGTACCCCGCAGTTATTATCGAAATTATTGCTAAAAACGGCCGTTCTTGACGGTTATTTCGATAGTAACTGCGGGGTACTATTTGCTTCTCCATTAAGTAATTATCATTAGGTCCAATTCTAAGCTAAGGAAATGACGGAAAAATGTTTTGATAAAGTCTATATTTTGTGAGTTATGATTTTTTAACCAACTTGCTACAGACTGAGCTTAGTAAGTATTTTTAAGTTTGCAGAACTCTTTTCGTTAACAAGATGAGTAGGTCACCCTATTTGAAACAATAAAAAAGGCCATTGTTATACCATTTTCATTAGCGTCATTAATAAAATGACCCTATCGTTTTCCCATCGTCCCCATAACGCCTAAACGCGCGATCAGGGAGGGTCACCTGCGCAAGAGCATAAAGTGATGTAGGTAAGCTCTAGTAATGTCGGGCTGTCGATTAGGGTGGAGTGAAACAAGCAAAAAAATAATATTTTTTTTACTTCTCCTGTACGCTGCTGGTTTCCTACTATTCAAATCAGATTTTTTTGAATTAAAACAAGTACATATAATCGTCGTAAATAAACGTAAATTGGCTGGAGTCAAAAAGTAACTAAATTGTTTACTGCTTTAATCATTTTTTTGAAAATTTTGAACCATAAGTACCAAGTTTATATACTTTACAAAACACCCGTGCGCAATTTTTTAAATATTTTATATTATCCTATCCTCGCCTATGTCCGTAACTAAATCGACAAACGAATCAATCAACAACACTACCAAGGTCGCGCAACAAAATTTTTGCTACCGAAAGGGCAATTTTTTAGGGTTCCGTAATCAAATAGGAAAGGAACCCTTATAATTTCGTCAAGTCTGTCTGTTTGTCAATGTGTAGGATACATGTCTCGCCCGCTCCTATAAAAACCTAAGTTTTTTTTTTCTTTCTTTTCTTGCTGTTTACCCTAAAATACGGAACCCTAAAACAGCTAGTATAGAAAACAAAATGTTTTAATATGCTAATTGGGCGCAAATGATGCCCTCGGCAATTGTTTATTCTTTTCCCTCGGTAAAGGTATAGTTAATGAGCGGTATCGATAGATCTGTGCGGGGTTATTGATGTGGGAGCCGACAGATGTGCGAGCGCAGCGGCGTGGGAATCGCGCATCCTACGTCGTGACGTCATCTAACTGCTATAACACATAACGGCAATTTAGTAAGTACTATTGTACTGGAAGTAAAAAAAACTTAATCAAACCTGAACCCACCTATGAAACTGATTGACTTTTCTTCAAGGATCATAACATAATGGCTGCAATTCTGGCCGCATCATTCCTAAACTAATTTTAAGATAGCGCTGTCACTTTCTTAACTTTGACAAAAGAACAGGATAGCAAATTTAAACACATGATATTGACATTCCGTATCTGACGTAAGACTTAAAAGACGTAAAAATAAGAGAGCATGCTTGTTGCCGCCAGAATCGAGAGCTTGGTGTCAGTGGTCCGAGTTTCTCTTTTTTTTTAATAATTTTAGATTAGCCACTCACTGGTCATCTCAACACCAGAATTTATAACTAACAGGGGTAACTGGGATCTAATACAGATGTGCGCAGGAGTGCCGTGGGAAAAACCGTACCATTGCGTGACCTGATCACATCAACATCATCACGTCATCGCAGGTCTCTGCCAATGTAATGCTGATACAGGGTTATTTTGTATCAGTACGCAAACTTATAGGGGTTGCTCAGACAACCAAATCGCACAACTTTTACGAAATAACAATAAGGAAACTAAAAAAATTAGCATGTAATTATAATGTGTGAAGCAAGACAAAGCAAATAAAAAAAATATGGACCTTCTTTTCAATATTGCAAGCTCATCGAGTAATTTAGGCTCGTATTTATAAAGCGATCTCAAGATTGAGAGCAATATTAAGTATGGATTTGACAGCCCGTTTTGTACTGAAATGACATTTCTGATACGAATTCAATCTAGCTGTCACTCTTGAGAGCTGATTATAAATACGGGCCATAATTAGTATAGGAGATCATGATTTTTTTCATATTTCGACCTTGGGGAAAGTTTTTCAGTTACATTGGTAGGTTCCTATCCTAAAGTTTGGTCAGCAAATATTTTTTACATTCAACTACGAGAAAAAGTTACTAAGAAAAGTGGTACAGTTTCATAAAAAGAAATGTAAGCATAATTTTAAAAGACCTTATATTTTTGAGTTTGGTCAGACTTACTTGAAGAAGTAGGCATAGATTGCATTTCCATTGCCGATTCTTCGCAACAATCAGCTCATAATTTCTGAAACAATAAAACAATAAAAAACAATAAAATCTACCTCTCTCTTTTAAAATAATAAGATAAAAAAGGACAGGTGACTTATACTCTATGGTTTTAAACTTTTTCTGAATTATTTTGCACATTTCGGCCGTTTACGCACTGGCATCCGTATTCGGTTCGTATCCGAGAAATTATATGGAAGCTGTCAAACATTTTCGCGCCAATCCATACAAATTTTCTCGGATTCGGACCAGTGTCTAAATACATGTCGGTTATATTTGACAGATAACGCGTCAAATCTTGGAAAAGAGTATAAATCTCATGTCCTTTTTCAAACTTTTTAATGTGAAAGAGACAGACAACTTAAATTTAGATGGCATCTAGAATCGAGCTCAATGGCCTCGATTCACGCCGTCCAGTTACTAATTCTAATTCTTAGTAGCGCTGTCACTTTCTTATATTTGACATAAGAACAGGATAGCAAATAAACACATGACTTTGACATTCCTAATCTGACATTAAATTACTTAAATTTGACATTAGATTGCATATTTAACGTAAAATAAGGAACATGCTCTATGCTCGGTTCTTATTTAAAGCAGCTTATGTCAAATTAGGAACGTCAAACACATTATTTGCTATCCTGTTCTTATGTCAAAGTAATGAAAGTGACAGCGCTGTCTTAAAATTAGTTGTGGCGGCCAGAATCGAGGGCAATACAATACTAATATTACTTACTAATCCCTCTGTTTATTTGTTTGTTGCACTCACACATTTTTTGGCGTAAAAGGATAATAATGTGCACAAACGCTATAGGTAGGTACACTAAGGCTCGTATTTATAAAGCTATCTCAAGATTGAGAGCAATATTGAGTGCGGATTTGACAGGTGATTTTGTACTGGAATGACGTTTCTGATACGAACTCAAACTCACTGTCACTCTTGAGAGCTGATTATAAATACGGGCCTAAGTAATATCCTCGGAAAATTGTGACATTTTTATTATCAGTAAAATGTAAACAAAAATAAATTATCAATAATAGGGTTTGTCCCAAGGGTTTGTCATATTTGACAAGTATGAATTATTTTTATTAAAAAGTGCGTTCTCAACAAATTTTCACACAGTCCATGCGAACCTGTGCACCCTTGCGGTGTCTCAAGAGCTCTTCAATACCACAATAAGACGGAAATAATGATCGATACAAAACGCAAGAAATCATTCACAATTTAATTGTACAAGTTACAAGTTGGACATCTTTTTAGTACAAAGCTAAGGGTGCTCTACACTGTAGGTACTTTGTTTCAAATTGTTCTATAGTTTTATAAGTGTTGCAGTAAAAGCCATTTAAGAGCTTTGTTCCATTTTCATTGCCACTTGTAAGCTCTCTGGTGATTGAACGTTTGTATTAAGCTTTTAAAAACTTTTAACGCTTTTGTAGACCTTGTGGTTAGATTAGGAAGAAATTGCTTAGGTTTTAGTTTATTAGCAATAAAGCCGCCTATATTTTTAAGAACACATATTTAAAAGTTTGGAGAAAGTTGTTCAGTTTCATAGTAGGTTCATCTAAAATTTGGTCAGACTGATTAGAGAAAGTCGATGCCGCTTTACTGTGTTATGGACGCATCAGGCTATTTTCCTACTAGTCAAATCAGCAACTTCTTATGAAATGTCAAAACGCTTTTTTGTATGAAAATTGTGAGTTATGACGTAGGTTATAACGTCACTGGCTTGTAAATATTGACTACAGAAATCAATAACTTCTATATTTTTAACTCGATTATTAAATCTAAATGTGCATATTTTTTTAAATGCTGAATGAGATCCACAATATTTCAGCCATCAGTTTTAAGTATAAACGTTTTGATTTTTTTTAGCCACCCAGTCAACATGCCTAGATCGATATTCAGTAGATGTTTTTTTGGTCGTTCGCATGGTCGTACAACTTACAACCGACGGCACCAAAGTCCAACCGATTACAATAGGACAGCCCCTTAGCTTAGACAGTAGCTAAAAATCCGTACTTAGCCTAATCCGGCGGCGGCCACTAAAGATGTTAGAATTGCATATTTTTACTTTTTCCGAACAAATAATTACGGATTCGCAAAACAGGTAATTAGGTAGGATAATCCGGGTAAACAGCACAATGGCCGCTACCGCTCACAGCCAACGCAGCCGTAGGGTCCACAACAAAAGCACAACTTAGTAAAAAATACTAAATTTGCCAACGGATACCAACGTGTACAACAGTCCATAAATTGCTTTTTCTTTACAATATAAAAGAAATTCGAATTTCGAAACAGCAAAACATAAGTTTGTGACAAAGTTATGATTTGCTGTTTTTAAATTTGAACTTCTGCCAAGAAGCAAAGAAAAAGCAATTTTATAGCCGCAAAACATTGGTCTCGATTGTCAAACTCCATTGAAAGATGGTATAAACCAAAAGATATTTTTTCTTGCTCGATCGGCAATAATAACAACATAAGAAAGTCGGTAGTTTCTTGCTTCTAAAATTGAGGCGCGACAAAAAATACTTAGTTTCACTTCTTTTGAGGATTTTTGGTTTGTTTGGATGTGTTTATACGTCGGCATGAATAAAATTTTAAATTAAAAAATCAAAAAACCCAACTGCGTAGGTAATATTAGGTACTTACTTAATTTATAAAATTTACCTTTAAAAAGATAAAAACAAGTACCTAGATCTATTTCTGTCTCAAAACCAACACCTCGTTTGTACACCCTAAGATCTGCTGCAAAATCTTACAAAAATCTCATGCAGTCGGAGGCAATATGTCCTATAATTTGGTATTTACAATTAAATCATATATTGCCTCCGACTGCATGAGATTTTTGTAAGATTTTGCAGCAGATCTTAGGGTGTACAAACGAGGTGTTGGTTTTGAGACAGAAATAGATCTACTTGTTTTTATCTTTTTAAAGGTAAATTTTATAAATTAAGTAAGTACCTAATATTACCTACGCAGTTGGGTTTTTTGATTTTTTAATTTAAAATTTTATTTTATACTTTTTAGTTATACTGAGACGGAAGCCTGGATGGTGTAGTGGATAGGGCCGTGGCCTTCTGTGCAGGAGGTCGTGGTTCGAATCCCACCATGTTTTTCGAATTTCATAATGTATGTTTATTCGGTGCTTTTCGGTGTAGGAAAACATCGTGAGGAAACCTGCACACACCTACAAAGATTTTCAAAGGTTGTGTGTACCTAATCTAGGATTGGGTCTGGTTTTGTACCCTCGTTCAATCCCCTAGATTAGGTAGCCGACCGCGTGAAATACCTACGGGAAAAAGGCTAGGTAGACACAGTTATACTGAGACGGTAAAGTTCTTAATCTTGACATTTTAATATCGTGGGGATTATTAAGCAGCTTGCGGTAGTCTAAACTACACTGATAATTAGTCTAAGAAACCGTTTTGTAATTATATAATGTAAAAACTACTGTGATAGAACAACTGTAAAGTTTTATTTGAACTATACTACAATAGTATATAAGAGGGCCCGATGATGTAGTGGATAGGATAGGGCCGCTGCGTGGTTCAAATCCCAACACGTACCAATGTGTATTTCTGTTTTCAAATTTCATTATGTACGTTTATTCGGCGCTTTTTCCGTGCTTCGGAAGGCACGTTAAGCCGTTGGTCTCGGTTAATATCGTTTAATACCGTAGATATTAGTCGTTTAGCCATGTTAGAGGCCAGTGCTAAGCATTAGCGGCTTGAAAACGCTGACCCAATCTAGGATTGGGTCTGGTCTGGTTTCCCTTCTGGGTTGCGGAGGTCAGATGGCAGTTGCTCTGTGTAAAAACCAGTACCCTCTTTCAATCCCCTAGATTAGGTAGCCGACCCCGTGAGATACGGGATAAGCCTAATAGGGAGATGATGATGATACAATATTATAACCCTTACGAAGTCGGCAAAGTTTCAACGTCTTACTACAAACTATTTCCCCCGCGTCTTACGTTGTTGATGGCGAGCCTCTCATGCTCTATATACCCTGTAAGTTATACAGGCGCGAGTATTATGATATATAGATACATTCAAACACGCTGCCCCGCATTACGCTGCGTGATTGTGGGATGTGTAGAGTTCTTTTATAACCAACATAATGTGAGCTGCTCGTGTAAAGCAACTTCAATATAATTGAGGATCAAGTTAGAGTGGTCTTTCTAGGAGTAGGATTTTTTCGATTGCGCTTAACTTCAAAACATTTGATATCTTCTAAAGTAGTGATAGAAATTATTTAGTGTAATGGACAAGTATAATCTACTTTTAATGTCCAAACTTACTTACATGTTTATTTGGATAAAGACTAATACCGAACTCGAGAAATGATTATAAACAAACTTTAAATCGTTGTAAATCCTTAATGGCCACCCGAAACGAAAAATGGTGTAAGAAACCTCAAACTAATTTTGAAATACCTATTCAACGACACCCCACTCAATATAGTTTGCCAATTTAATTTTTTTTTATTTTTACAAAATGGCGTCTGTTTGTCACCATATTAAATTTTGATCAAAATCATGTCTTCAGTGACACTCGCATGGTTAAGACGAATCGATTGACGTATGAATCATTAAAATCGGCCCACGCGTTTGGTCTCTAGAGTGGCGCAAAGGAACAAACATACATACATACATACATACATACATACATACATAGGCTGATAAACACAATACCCTCCTTTGCGTTGCGCAGTCGGGTAAAAAAAATATGGCTTTAGTTATTTATTTTTATTGTTGGACCGTATCGCAAATTCTTTTCTCATTAGAAAGTTACATCTTAAGAAAGATAAGATACTTTATACTAAGAAATCATTTAATTGGCATTTAATTCCTCATGTGCGAAATTTTTGGTTTAGCCATATTTAGTTACATGTTTTAATAAAAGTAATGTTTGTATTACAAGGTGTAAAATGTGCAACTTACATCAACTCGAGGCAGTGTTTCTTTTGATTATCGTCGTGTGAGTGAAATTAACTTTCAGCAAGCGTAGCCAAATGCACTTAGGGAGGTTTAACGGCTTGACAAGTAACAGAAAATTAATATTGAACATTAACACATATAGGTAGTTGGAAAAACTCGAAGTACAGTCTTCGCCCTCTTTTGCTGGAATGGAATCCTGATTCCAAAGATGTAAAAGTGCCATTTTATAATGACTGATATACCGTGAAATAGGCCCACTTTGCACGTGTTTTTATTTTACATACATACATATTATTACGCCTGTATCCCTAATGGGGTAGGCAGAGCGTCAACGACCCAAACAAAGGTCGTTCCGCCACGTCTGACAAGTTCTGAGGGTTATTCCAGATAGATCTGTATATTGCTGTAGTGACAGGTTGTCAGCCCATCGTCTAAATTACAATATACTGAAACCCTCGAATCCCTTAGTTGGTTTTTACAGCATGCCCGGGAGGAGATGCAGCTGGCACATTCTATGTCTTTCTATCGGTCCCAGTCCAGCATGGAAGCTAATGTTTTTTTTAAACGTTAAATTCTCCTGTTAGTTTAATGTTACGCGCAAAAAATTGATTTTGATGGTGGGCAAATTTATATGGACTTCTGGCCTACATTCCCCATCCCAATTTTCGACGCAAATATAGGCTTTATTTATAGTTTAATGGGAGCCATTAGCGTTTAGTTTAGAAATCTAAGTGATATCATCAATACTTTCGTTAGTAATATAAGTGGGCAGTGTTACTTATAATATGTGGTCTTCCAAGCTAAACGGGTCCATTAGACCACTGGTTAGAGAACGCTACTCTTCTGTGCATTAGACGGGTTATATTGAGTTAAGTGAGACTATAGTCGGTATCTAGCATAATCAAAAGCTCAAAAAAAATGTGCCTGACAACTTGTCAGTCGCTATAACGATACACATTTCAATCTCAAATTGTGGAAACGCCATAACCTAAAAGATTGATTGATTGACCTAATGGCGAAAACCTCTAGGCATTTTTCGAAGTTCTCTCGTAGTTTCAAAATAGAAAAGGCAGGAAGATTAGGTATAACTACCTATATTTTTTTTTTTTACAATTATAGTATTTCTGCAGAAAACTGTATCCCGTATCGTTTTCAATTCTAAATTAATTTAACGCTAGCAATCAACGGAAAAATATAATTGAGTCAGGTACTTTACGACCTTGTTCGATAGTTTACACATGCTTTATTTTTTTTAATTACATAAGTACACAGAATCATGCCTTTATCCCTTATGGAGTAGGCAGAGCAAAAACTACCTAAACAATGGTCGTTCCGCCAATTCTGACAAGTTTGAGGGTTATTATTACAAATGATCGCAGTACACTGAAACCCTCGAATCTCTTGGCTGGTTTTTACAGCATGCTGCAGCTGATATATTCTATGTTTTTCTATCATTCGCAGTCCAGCATGAAAGCTTTTTTTTAATAAATTTATCATACTTTTATTTAGTCGTGTTTCATTTTATAAGCTGTTTTTACCTGTCCTGCGGGCTTATGATGCGCACTGTAGACTTCGTTTTGTCTACACATTATGTCTTTCGTTGCGCACTTCACAACGGAACATGACAGGCATTATTCATAGTGAAGTATGCAACACATGTAGACAAATCGAAGTCTACAGTGCGCATCATAGCCCTGCTGGTGTCTGTCTGTCTGTCTGTACTCAAATTTCGCAAGTTTTTGACCAAATTCCCAGTCCGGTTAAACGGAGCCATGAGCAAACATACTAATATCTACAGCAAGTAAACCCGATGACAATACATGATGCCATTTGAGCTGATATCATGATGGATGAGTCAAAAGATAGCTACTTCCAGTACTCGTAGAAAGAGCTACGCATGGGCTACGACGCCTACGGCTTATGACTACGACGACGACGCTCATCATATTCCTAGCCTTTTCCCCGAATTTCTCGGACCGACTGCCCAATCAAGGGGATTGAACGACGATACAGTTGTTATATGGGATCCGCATGAAGAGAAGAACAGAATTATGTTGGAGCGTGTTCAACGCAAATTTGCACGATATCTATACAATAAGATGTATGGATATTATCCCTACCTATATCCATCTCTATTTGCCGCAGGCATGGTAGGTATCGACACCTGAACGCTACGGCGCAAATGCGCTCTGTTAATACATTTTTATAATTTGTATAATGGTAGGATTAATGATCCATGCACTTTGGCCGAGTGTAAGTTGTTTGCACCACAGCGGGCGTGCAGATTGCGTGGGTTCGATTTATTCGTGGGTCCCCAGGCACGCACCCTCACCGCTAAAGGCGCTCCAATACCGCGAGCCGTCTCTCTTCTCAACACCATGATTGCAAAGCTAAAGTTACCTGAGGTTGATATATTTTATGACAAATTTGTTAATTTCATTTAAAATGTACATAGTTTTTTTAAGTGGTACAATGTAATTTTATACCTACTTCACGTTTTAATGTATTCTGAAAGTGAAGTGGGGATGTATAATAAATAATAAACAAATAAATATTACACAGAGCGGCTGACATCTGACCTCCGCAACCCAGAAAGCTTTTGCCACGTTAGTGGCCAACCCAGCTATCAAGCTGTGTGTAGGAATTCGCAGAAGGACAACGGCCAAATCACATAAAATTATGCCTTGTTGAAGAGTTTAGAATTACTTGAATAATCCCTAGACTTGGCGCACTTTTTAGATATCACAACTTTCTTGTGCAAACCACACACAACCCCACCATGAACTTGGCTTCTATTTTCACATTTATTTTTGTGGTGGGATTTATTATTTCTAAACAACTAAGAGGAACAAAGTAAGAAAATTATTTCCAAAAATACCGTATTTTAGTTTTTGTAGCGCTCAAGTAGCGCTAGCTCTGTGGAAAGTCACAAACTCATGAGACCTCCATGGAGGCCCGCATATACATGTCCCTTGATTGTTGACGTCATCGACTAGACCTACCGCATTTTTATTTATTTATCAGTTTATTGTACACAGAAACATACATACGGGGTCTGGAACAGCGTACCAGAAACTGAAAGGGGTTCTCAGTTAACGTAACTAAACAACATTCACCAGGAAATTTTTTGAGAAAATGAAAAAAATAAATTGACGTTCCCATACCAAATGACCAACTCAAGCCGACATAACTTCCTGAAAGAATTTGAAAAAAGAATTCAGTTTCGTTGTCTGAGCAACCCCTATCAGTTTCACGTACTCGACTCTGTCCCTTACACCCGGTATAGGGAATTAGGACAAAACAGGCATTTATTTCTAAAAGTTCTTACAGCAGACATGAGTTCAAGTACGCTGGCTGATAAAACGTGCATAATAATTATAATAGTATTTCCTATATCATGGAGTAATATAATATACTAATTAAAACTGATGGTTAAAATATTGTGGATCTCATTCTCCATTTAAAAAAATATGCTCTTTTAGATTTAATAACCGAGTTAAAAATATAGAAGTTATTGATTTGAGTAGTCAATATTTACAAGCCAGTGACGTCATAAACCACAAATTTCATACAAAAAAGCGTTTTGACATTTCATAAAAAGTTGCTGATTTGACTAGTGGGAAAATAGCCTAGTCAAACAAACGGAGTTACTTTCGCATTAGTATATCAATCAAATACATAACAAGCAATACAACAATGTCTAATTTTAAAGGCGCTTTGGCCTTTGTGATGAATGTGAGAGAAAACAAAACGCAACGGTTCTAGAGTGAAACACTTGCAATACAACAATACTTCATAATTTTCAGCCACAATTGTCCACTTCTGGACATGGGTCTCCCCAAAAATTTTGGGGGTATATGCCATACTCACCACACTTGGCAGGCGGGTTGGTGATCGCAGATGGTAGAAGTTGTTCCATTCACATGAAACGCTGCTGCCCATTCCCTGGATTCATCCCTTAGTCGCCTTTTACGTCACCCGCAGGAAGTTATAGGGTGATGCTATTCTAACCCGGCACCACACGGGCCACAATACTTACAAACATTTTATTAAAAGAAATAGAATTATTTTTGTCACACTTATGAGTTTCTTCTTTTTGTGTGGGTTTCGAGTCGATCGACCCGATGAACCATGGTGTCAGAGATTTTTTAACCGCTAAATAGCACAGCTAATAGGCCTCTGATATGTGGAACGATCTCGGAACGACCACTATTACCGTCAGCGACCGGGACCGACGGCCTAACGTGCCCTCCGTAGCACGGAATCCTTATTCTTATAGACATTCAGTACAACTAAAAGTAAATTACACCCTCGCTAGTCTTTAAATATATAAAAAATTTAATATTGCAACTATCTTTAAAATGACACAAACCTAATTGCATATTCATAAAATTACTAAAATAAATAGACGCATTGGCTCTAAGGAATTTAACTGGCAACAGAGCAGAAGTGGTGCCATTTTTCGTAATAAATTAATTTACCTCAACATGAAATCTTAATCCTAATAATAAGTACTTACCTATTATAAACGCGAAAGTTTGGATGGATGTTTCTTACTCTTTCACGTCTAAACGGCTGGAGCGATTTCAATAAAAATTGGTATGGAGGTAGCTAACACATAAGCAACTTTTTACCCCGGGTAAATTTCCCACGGGAAAACTCAGTAAGGCGCGGGTGAAACCGCGGGGCTGAAAACTAGTAATTAATATTTCATTTTGTAATCAACCAAGTCTCAATTTCTAAATCTAAGCTTTACATTGCAAAAGTGCTAAAAAGTGGTCACAGATGAAAATTTTTATTGTATTTGGATACAATCAACTATACCGAAAAGTGCAACCTCTGCTCTGTTACCGCCTTAATAGAAATAAAATTCTAAAAAAAGTCAAAGACATAAATTCGCTTTGGCATAGGTAAACATAAAACCTCCGCACATCAGCAAAAATATCACAATAAAAAAACGCAACTTACCTGAACAATCCAGAAACAATTACACTCCTTTGCGTTGCGCAGTCGGGTAAAAAACAAGTCACTCTCCAATTCAAAAATTGGCGCACTATTTAGATTACTAATACGTCACCGTGTTGAAGGCACTGGGTGGTTAGCGCTGTAGTGAATGCGCAGGAGCAGGGGTAGTTGTAGCGGCCAGTGCGGGGAGCGAGGGGCGGGGCGCGGGGGGCGGATCCTCCCCATGAGATGATAAACTCATTGAGCTCAGCGCGGCGTGATGATGAGATGAATTGAGCTGCGAATTGATTTATTAAGAAGGGCTTTCTTTTGATTAAATGTTTTTCTTAAACATGCATGGAAATAGTCATATTCCATTATACAACATCAATACGCAAAGTTTGACATTTTTTACCTACGGATTCTCAAATAAAAAAAATAAACTTTTCATAGAATTCGTCTTTTTCAAACGAACAACAAAGCTCTCCTGCAAAGCCTTTCTTTTTTCATTGTAGTCGTATTTTTAAAATTCGACCGAAATTCTAGCGGCATTTTTTTTCTAACAATTTCGTTTGGTTTCGTATATTTGCATTTGTGTGGACCAACCACTACGGCTGTTAGCCATATGAAACCTTTGCCTTTAAAGCGAAAAAAATATGTCGATTAGTGGGAAATTGCGTACCTATTGAGTGGGAAGGAGTGCAAACATACGAATAATTTTTTTTTTATAGAAAATTTATTAATTTCCACGCATTTTTTTGAGAAAAGCACTATGTATGCCTCGGCGTAAAAAGGAGTTACCTGACTCGTATTATTAAAGTCCTCGTCTTACGGCTCGGACTTCAAACTCTTCTCGTCCGGCAACTGCTAATTTTCATGCCTCAGACCTCCTCAGACACAATGTACTATTGTTGAGTTAGTGCTGCCCCCAAATTGTGTCTCAAATACTAATGAATATTTTAAGTTTTACGTAAATCGCAAGTAATTCCTCATTTCGTAATCCATAAGGTCACAATTTACACTTTATGTCTAAGCTTTGAATGTTGATCTAGCCAAAAGTGGCCATTTGGACCACAGAGCAGATACTAATTTAGTACCGTGGAGTAATATAATATACTACCTACGTACAATTAGTACTTTCGCGTGAAAAGATACTTTGTTAAAATGTTTTCATCTACTTTTAATATTCAAACATACTCATTCCGAAAATTATTATTAATCAATAAATCACACTTCCATACAATATAAAAAAGATAATTTAAAAGCGTAAAATTGTAACAACTGTTAGTTTACAAAGTTACTCGTGAGTTTATAAACTTTCGGTAGGTTAGGTTAGGTTAGATTATAAATTTCCTAAGATAGATCATGATCTAACGGTTTATGCAAAGTTACGGTGCAATAATATATACGACACATTACTTTTTTTGAATGGGATACGTCAAATTTTACAAAAGACGTAGGTTTTGAAGCATTCGAACTTTAATACGCAGTACGAAATGGTAATATAATATTCTATTTAAAAAACGCTACGGAAATGCATGCGATGCGCATTTCGATCCAAATGATTCAGAAATACGTCTTCTACTCAAAGCATCTACCGCTGCTCTGGTGTTCCCACGGGAAAACTCATTAAACGCGGGTGGGTGAAACCGCGGGCGAAAAGCTAGTTCAATATAATAATGTTTACGAAGCGCAAATGAATTAAATATACAAAATACAAGTCACACTCAAATAATACAAAAAAAAATTACGTTTCAAAGTATGAAACAACAATATTTTTGTATTGATCCAAAATAGGATTTGTCGATTTTTGTCTACCTAGTCAAAATATCATCAATCTCCAAGATACTCATTACTAGACATCGAATTAAAATGCACTATCAAAATACCAAAATATGCGTGCAAATATGCACTAAAAGAGGGCGAAATATGCACTAAAAATGGCGATATATGCACTATAAAAATGGTATTTCTATTTTACAAGTGTGCGACTTTATTGCCGAGGCCTATCGACAGTAACTGGGCAGGGTCTTAGTAGTTCAATATGTCTTTCGAATATTTCCAGGGACTTTCATATACCAAGGTTATGGGATTTTGACTGAGACGAACGCGCAGCAAGTCAATATCTGCGGCTCTCCACTATTCCCGTGTATTACAACAATGAATGACGCATTTAACTACTAAAATAAGCACTATGAATCAAAATGTACTAAAATATGCAATAACGCCCTAAAATAGCGTTTTATGCATTTGCATATGCAAATATGCAAATGCGTATAATCCGATGTCTACTTATTACGAACAAATGTATACTTATCATTATTCATATGGGACCTACGGTAAATATTATTATTACCTAATAGTGCTATCGATTCGTGGAGGGCACGACTTAACTAAATCTTGACTAAAATTATTGAGTAAAATGTTGTTTCTATTCTCTCATGAATTCATGATAGAAAATGAGAGATATAGACTTATATTAGTTAATTCGTGATTTTTGCAACTACGAATTGCTACCAGTAATAAACAAAACTGACAATACATTTGCGGTACTATCTTTAGGTCTGACATTTAACAAATATCAATTGCGTGACGTCATCAAAGTGGTGAGATCTGATTGGTCGGCGCACGCGCACCCCTGCTGCGAAGGGAGGTTCATTGTTGGCACTTAATTTAGGGATGATTCTGGGCCACTTGGCGGAGATTAGCCCTTTGTATTTTTTTTTATTCCTGTCTGTTCCTGACTCCGGGTTCGCCTTTGCGTTTGATTTATTATTATTTTTATCAACAGACTAGTGGTCTGCCCCGCATGATTTTTCCTGTAAAAATAATATTTTTCACGAATAGATACAATGCTATCGATTCGTGGAGGGCACAACTTAACTAAATCTTGACTAAAACTATTGCTGTCCCTTTCTATTCTCTTAAAATACAATATATCCCTGTCCTTTTCTATCACGAGAGAACAGAAAGGGACAGCAATAATTTTAGACAAGATTTAGTTAAGTTGTGCCCTCAACGAATCGATAGCATTAACCAGGTTTAGACTTATAATTAGTAAAGTCGCGTATTTTTCAACAACGAATTGCTATCATTACCAGTGTTAAAAAGTTGTGATTATTTGTATGGCGTTTTTGACAGGCGCACTTTTCATTCTTTCATTCATATTTGTTTATTATATTTTGCGCATTTTGCCTTTTAAAAATTAGTAAGCACCTAAACCATACTATACCTATAGTGTAGTGTGTATCCCACCAAAAACATAAATGTAAAAATAGAAGCCAAGTTCTTGGTAGTTTGGTGCATGGTTTGCACAAAAAAGTTGTGGTATCAAAAAAGCGGGCCAAGTCAAGGGTTTATTAAAGTAATTCTAAGCTCTTCAATAAGGTATCATTTCAAATAACTTGACCGTTGTAGAGAATAATACAAACTGACACCTACAACACCACTCTACAACGGCCAAGTTGCATGAAATGATACCTTATTGAAGAGCTTATAATTACTTTAATAAACCCTTGACTTGGCCCGCTTTTTTGATATCACAACTTTTTTGTGCAAACCATGCACCAAACTACCAAGAACTTGGCTTCTATTTTTACATTTATGTTTTTGGTGGGATATCATGACTTTTGTAGGTAATTAAAATTGATCTAAATATAAATTTACTATTATTCAATATTCTTATAATTATAGGAGTGGGTAACATAATGAATATAAGGTAATATTTGATCAATTACTTTTTCAAGTGCGACGGCTTTAATTGCAAATATCTCGAGACATACATAATTAGGAAACTTAGTTTTAAAGAAACTACTACTACTACTACTATTAGCCTATATTGTCCCACTGCTGGGCAAACACTGATTAGAGAAAGTCGCTGCCGCTCCATTTACTCTTCTGTGTGGGCAAAGGCCTCCCCATCCTTCTTCCACCTCTCACGATCTTTGGCAACCTAACCTCCCACCAATTCTCGCAATATGCATTCAGGTCATCTCACCATCTTTTCCGAGGTCTACCCCGTCGCCGTTAAAGAAGCCTTAACTTTATTTTACAAGATCTATCTAATGACACCCCACTCGATATAGTAGGTAATAGTACATTACGGTACAAGTGCGGTGCGTTGATAGTTACAGCCGAGGCGATATTGCTAGCCCGAGCCGTAGGCGAGGGCTACAAGAAAGCAGAGGCTGTAATTATCAAACCGCACGTATGTCGTACGACGTTTTATAACATATTTGCGAGGAAATAGCTAAAAAATTAAAACAATACAGCGAAAAGAAAAAAAGCGAGGAATAATTTTTACTCGTTCACAAATTAGCGATGCGCGCGCATCCACAGGGGTACGTTCAGTCGACCCAGTTCGATATTTATACCGATCGAATCTTATACTAGTGGGACACACTGAAGTGTGCACCTGAGCTGCTGTCAGATAAAACCTCACTTCCGGTGCGCCTCTGAACGGGCCGGATAAAAATTAACCTAGTCGAAATTTCGTCTGCCAGGTGTCTCTGAACGGGCAATATAATTTTTAACCAGGTTAAATTTCGATCGATCGAGCGTTTCTGAACGTACCCCAGATTACCTAGTATATATCGCGCAGCGCTTTTTTTTAAGGCAAAGCACAAAAAACCAGCCAGTATTACTAATAAACTAAATTAATATTTTTTTTATTTTGTTACAGATAAATGGTTGTAATTTATTGTAAAAATTAATTAAATCAAAGAATTAAATGTTTATTTTATTATACTTTATCTCCCAAAGTTAATTTTATTTATAAAATGTTGACCACTTTTCTGCCATAAAAACTCTTTGCTAAGATTTAAAAAAGTACCGTTCGATAAACCGTGCGTTTTACCTAATTAAAAAAAAAACTCGTGTGTTTTACAGCACTCGTGCATTTTACATTACGATTACGCTCAAGTACGTAATAAGATATACAATACAATATTGAAATTGGTGTAGTAAGAGACCCTTTACGAGCAAATGTGTTATAAAAAATTAAAAACCTACCGCGTGTCTAGATTTTGAAGACTTCGTGTAGGGGTTGTTAGGTTATTAGTAGCTTGGTTATTTCTTGCCGACACGAAAGAAGAAGAAGAAGCCATGATTCAGCGCAAACCAGATTTAACTAAAATAAAAGCATACCCGTTACTTACCATCGAAAAGGATGGCAGTACACACGGACTTACTATAAATCTGTCACTTCCAAAATCTATGGACAATTACGTCAAATTAAGTCGTGATGTGAAAGGGTCCCGACTAAAATGCGTTTCGTTTCGTGCATTCGATCTATGTGACAGGTTTATAATAAGTCCGTCTGTACTGCCATCCTTTTCTGTTCACTAGAGATGGAAAGTGACAGGACTAGAAATAAGTTAAGTTGGTTCTGTAACCGAATCGGCAGCATTGTATTTTGGTGAAATTGCTGATCACTATGAAAGTGACCAATTATGTAACGGTGTGATATATTTTTAGAATCAGCTCAAAATGCCCTTTCATATGATACCACACACGGTTTCTAATGTCGATAGGTATGTTAAAAGGAAAACAGCGCGAATTTTAGGCCCGTATTTGTAATCAGCTCTCAAGAGTGACAGCGAGTTTGAGTTTGTATCAGAAATGTCAGTTCAGTACAAAACGGCCTGTCAAATTCATACTTAATATTGCTCTCAATCTTGAGATCGCTTTATAAATACGACCCGACTGCTGCAAATCTGGATTTAGACTATCTAGGTGGACCCAAACAACATACCAAAAGTGCAACTTAACCGCAATTATTTCTATTTCAGCCTTTTTATTTGTACGATATGACTGATCTATTTTGACAACATCATGACAACATGAATATATAATAGTACTTGCGCCTTTCAGAGATTTAAATAAAAGCCCTTGCTTTAAATTACTTGTATTTTATTACTGATGTGCAAAATCATTCACATTTCACCTGATATTCGTCTTGCGTACACAAAAGACAGTGGCTTTGAATTTTTATGGCCTCGCCTCGCCACGCCGTGCATGCAATTTGATATGAGGCGGTTTCGTTTTTTATCGATAGATGGCGCTAAAAACCCTAAAAAATCTACAATAAAAAATGGTTTGACACTTTTACTTGATTCTACCTTCCTGATATACTGCAACCCTCGAATCCCTTAGCTGGTTTTTACAGCATGCCCGGGAGGAGATGGAGCTGGCATATTCCATGATTTTCTATCGCTCCCTCTCAGTCCAGCATGGAAGTTATCAAGTTAACCATTTATACCTTGATAAAAGAAGCTAAATTATGTTAAACTATTGCCATCTATGCTATCTACAATAGATACAATACCATAATAATAATGACATCAGATCAGATTGCTTTTGATTTTGACAGGCAAATTCTTCCTACGATGACGTCGCCATCTATCAAGTAACGAAAAACTAGTTTTTTGTTTATTAAAAAAGCCTCATTTGAACATGGTTAAAGAAACAACGTGCTTGGAGTGGCAAGGAAGCGTCTCTAGACCCTGCAAGGTGAAAGGTGGCAGCACTATACACTATTTAAGAGATAAACCAAGAAATAATAAAACAACTGCTATTAGTTTCATGTACATGAGATCTTAAACGAAATAGTGCTATTTATGTTCCCTGCACAAAACGATCACGCCACATCAGCGGTGCCATCTAGGCTTGTTACCACAGAATTATATCGGGTATAAAAAAATTGCTGTCCAAACTTTAGGGTATGAACCTACTCAACCTACCCATGAAACGAAACAATTTTCCCCAAAAAAATAAGTCGATATAAAAAAAAAATTGGGCCTGTCATACAAAATGACTCAATTTCAATTTCATGCTTCTAAGGAATAGTTGTTCAGGTATAATCAGCATTTTCTACACCCAGTATATTGGCTCTTTTAAATAATCTTCGCTCCACACATGCAGTCTTCAGTGCTCTCGGAGGAGTTGTCACCGTGGTCCATGCCCTGCCGCAGCCTCGCGATCGTGGTTGTCAGCCCCATAATGCGGAGCTGGGCCTGCTCGTAGTTGTCCCTCAACTTCTGGATCTGGCACTGCATGCGGCATTGTATCTGGATCATTGTAATTATTAATTAAGGGGATCCCCGGTGCCGCCAGCGCCCTCATCAGTTAAAAAAATCATTACTCACTGAAAACGCAATGAATCGAAAATCCGGTAAACCAGATTAAAGAATAGGTACTGAAGTTTGTTTTAAGCACTATAAATTCATGATTCAGTGTTTACAGCAGTTACAGATATCAAAAGTACTAAAAGAGACCGTTTTTCGCAAATTTTCCTTCTGTTACTACCAGGATCTATGAATTGCAACTTTATGATGTTCTAAATTACCTTCTTTGCTTTTATATCAATCTGGTTTACCGCATTTTCGATTAATTGCTTTTTCAGTGAGTAATGATTTTTTGACTGATGAGGGCGCCACCTGGCTCAGGGTAGCCCCTTAATAAGAAATCATCTTACATAGAATCACTTTATAGGGTCTGCTATCTAATTTAGGGCAAAACAAGGACACTGGTTTTTACACAAAGTGACCGCCATCTAGCTTCAGACAGCATATCAGCTTATATCATTAGCTAGATATCAGCTCTTACCTCCTGGGAATCCTTCTCAGCAATGCGCAGCTGCGCGAGGGTGGCAATCAGCTTCCGTTCCAGCTCAGCCTTGTTGGTCTGGCAGAGCTGACGCCAGGTCTCCACCCTGCCGTTGGCTCGGGAGACTTCGCGCGCGGCTTCATCACGGACTCTGTCCAGCTCTCCGCCAAGTTGTGCACACTCTGTCATCTTTTCTGTTAGTCGTGTTTCGTTCACTACCACCGCCTGATCATTGCGAATGATGGTCGTCCTGCAAACGGAATAGTTTATTTCATCTTCATCTTCATCATAACTGCGTAGTCTAGCGATCTGAGCAATGGGCTCACGATCCAGAGGTTCTGGGTTCGATTCCCAAACACAAAATTGATATTTGTTTATTTTGTCACTTTGTGAGATATTCCCCAGTTTGGTTAGAACAATGCAGGCTGAATCACCTGATTGTCTGGAAGAAAAAAGATTCCGTGCTTCGGAGGGCACGCAAAGCCTTCTACCCGGTCGCTGTCCAAACCATGTGAGAGACCTAATTAGCTATGCAATTAGGCGGTTCAACATCACTGACACCAGGGATCATCAGGTTAATCGACTCGAAGCCCACACTACAAGAAGACAGTGAAAGTAGTTTACTTTAGGTGCTCAATCTCATCCTTGAGCGTTTGATTGCCCTGAGTGAGTTGTGTAATGCGCTGTTGTAGCAATTCAATCAGCTTCTCGTCACGACGCTCGGCTTGATAATCCGTTGGTTTCATGTAGTTGAACATTAAGTTGTGGATCTGAAAAAACATAATGGTACGTAATAATAGTATATGGATACGACGGATAAGTGCACAATCGCCCTAGAGCCTTCACGTTCTGTCAGCTACTTGAAAAAAAAAACCGTTACCTTTTCCCTGGCAATGTTCAGCTCGTTGAAGAGTTTTTCAGCTTTGTGCTCAGCCATTGCTTGTGCCGTGAGAGCATCCTTCAACTTATCCTGCGTTTTCTTCAGCATTTCTGGGATTGGTGCCACTTCCAGCAATTTCTCTTGGAAGTTGTTTTTGATCTTCTGTATCTCGAGGTTTATTTGTTCGCTGATCCTGCTGTTGTCCATGTCCATGTTTTCCATCATTCTCTTTTGCTCTTCAACTGTCTGCATCATACTCATGTACTGTGGTGTAACAAAGGGAATTGTGTTATTTACTCTCAATTTAAAAGGAAGCTGTAGCGGAAGAGGAATTTTTCGATAGCTTGCTGTGTTCCGTTTTCTGGGTTAGCTCGCTCCATCGTCGACTCTGTCACGGTCATCGCTGAGCTTTGTGTCTAGAGTCAAGAGCTAAACCCATTCCAAGTAAAAAAAAAACTTTTATGGGTGAAACGGTAGTGGCATCCTCATCAACCCTAGTTAGTTATTATCTCTAACTGCATCCTTGGTCTAATGGTCAGAGCCATGAGCTCCCCATCCGAAGGTTCTGGGTTTGATTCCCAGGGGGAGAACACAAAGTTGATATTTGCTAAATGATCACTTTGTGAGTTTTCCCCAGTTATCCCCTGGCTGAATCACCTGATTGTCTGTAATAAAAAAGATTCCGTGCTTCAGACGACGGTCTTGGTCGCTGCCTTTGATAGTGAACGTTACACATGTCAGAAGCCTATAGTTGTGCTATTAGGCGGTTTAAAAACTCTGACACCAGGGTTCATCGGGTCGATCGACTCGAAACCCACACGACATGTAGATGATCCCTGTAATAAGAGAGTCATTTACCTTTGACCGATACATCTGCAGCTGCTCATTCTGCTCCTTCAGCAGCATCCTCAGTTCGTCAATTTCCTCCCTAGCCTCGCGGTAGCACTGCTTCAGCATACGGACGTTTATCTCCACCTAATAGGTACAGGTAATATTAATCCATATTAAAGATAAATCTACATATAAGTACAACAGCTTCCCTGGGCTAGATGGCGCCCTCATCAGTCAAAAAATCATAATTCACTGAAAACACAATTTATCGAAAATTCGGTAGGTCAAATTGAAGTAAAAGCAAAGAAGATAATTAAAAACTTCATAAAGTTGCAATTTACAGTATGTGGTAGTAACAGAAAAAAAAATGCGTAAAACGGCCACTTTTAGCAATTTTTCTATCTGTAACTGCTGTAAAATATTGAATCATGAATTTATAGTACTTAAAATAAACTTCAGTGCCTATACTTTAATCTGATCTACTGGATTTTCGATTAATTGTGTTTTCAGTGAGTAATGATTTTTTTAACTGATGAGGGCGCTGGCGTGCACCGGAGATCGCCTTAAATTTCAACAGGCATAGGTTCTCCTTAAAAAGTTATTTCAGTTAAATTGGCTTAAGACATGTTACAGACTATAATACCGGGTGCAAGG